>SMDT01002537.1:0-30020 GCA_005392925.1 Aquilaria sinensis | reverse complement strand
TTTCTGAAATGGTACCGAAACTTGAGGATTGTCCTCAAGCAAGAGAGAAAGGCTTATGTCCTAGAGCAGCCCATTCCGAATGATCTACTGCCACTATTCCAAGAGCTGAAAGGGATGATCAAAAGAGGCATTCTGATGATGCTTTGGATGTTGCATACCTCATGCTTATTACCATGCAATTTGAGCTTCAGAAGCAACATGAGAACATGGGGGCGTTCGATATGATCGAACATCTCAAGATGCTTTTCCAAGAGCAAGCTAGGCATGAGAGGTTTAAGACCTCTAAGGTATTATTTTAGTGCAAGATGTCTAAGGGAAGTCTCGTGGGTCCTTATGTTGTTAGGCACCTCCTAAGTGCTTGGCTTAGGCCAAGGAAAACAAAGAAATTAAAGAGGACTGATGAGAAGAACTAGTGGAACTAGTACAGTGGTCTATGTGTAAAGCTGGAAACTTTCAGGGCTTAACTGCACATAGAAACTAGACTATGAAGGAAAAAAGAACAGACAGAAAACAGAGAAAGAGGATCAAATTGTACACTTAAATGAGTGATACAATTAAAACTATAAACCTTAAGATGGTGATTTCGGCCATGCAAGTTTTTATGAGGACTAGTGCAAGACTAGACCTAAATTGGTGGACAACAATGATTACTAGTCAATTCTTGTCTTCCACTAAAGTATAAACTATTATTATTCTAGTTTGTTAACTAGAACTAATTCTAGTTATATGGCCGGTTATACATGGGGAATTTTTGGTACTTTGGTACTTGTGTTTGTTGTGTGCATGGCATTATAGGCCATGAAGTGACTTAAAGGTCAAGTTAGACATATGTTTTAGTGGCGGCTTTGTGATCATGTGAAGTTAAGGGCTACATTGTTTCATGCAAAGAAATGGAAGAAAAAAGTTAGCATATTTGCTAACTAATTCACACGTGTCTTTCGGCCGAAACTAAGTCAAGGCCATTTGTTCAATTTGGGTTACCTTGCTCTTGTTTTGGCCGAGAGCTCTTCCATGAGAGTTCATCCACACTTTGGTCTTGAATTCAAGAAATCTTGAGGGCATTTGAAGGATTAAAGCTTGGAAGCAAGTTTTGGCACAAGGCAACTTGGAATCAAGCTTTGGTTGTTGGGAATTCAAGGAAGGTTGAGCCAATTTATGCTAGGGTTTGAGGTATTTCTTCATATTCCTTGATTACATGGTAGTTCTTCCATGAACAAGGAGCTTAAGTGTTCAATTGAAGTTGTACTAAGCTAATTAAGCATGCCTTGTGTTGGTTTGAAAGTTTGTTGTTGGCCGAAAATGATGGGTGTTTTAGCTTGATGTTCTTCTTTGTTTCCATGGAAATTAATCCATGATTAAGGTGTATTAATGCCTATTTGATCTTATGCTAGGCAAGTTCGAGTAAGGAACATCAAGGTGAGCAAGTGGGTGTTTGGCTGAAAAGTTCAAATTGAGGTAATTCCTTGTTCTTCATTTGATTACATGGTAATTGTGCCATGAGCAAAGTTTAATGGTGATTAGGTGATTATATGCTGGATTAGATGGGTGAAGAACATTAATGTTTGGAAATGGGCATTATGGCCGAGGGCTTGAATTAGTGTAATTTGGTGTTCTTGACTTGGTTACATGGTAATGGTGCCATGAGTAAGGTTTATTGATGGTTAGATGATTATGTGATGGGCTAAATTGATGAAGAACACCAATGTATTGAAATTGAGCATCTTGGCCGAGAGCTTGAACTTATGTAGCATAGTGTTCTTCTTGAAGTACATGGTATTTAGTCCATGAATAAGTGTGATTGATGCCTATTTGTTGTTGGTAGGCATTTGTGATTGAAGAACACTTGGGCATTGGAAGTTTGGCTTGTGACTGAAAGCATTTGAGGTAAGGTTCACTAACACTTGATACTGCTTGGTGAATTACCATGGTTCAAGTGTTTAGAGTGGCTAAGTGATGGTTAAAAATTTGCCAAATGACCTTAGTTGCTTGATGGGCTATTGAGAATACATTCGGTCTATATGCTAATTAGCTAATTGACTAATGTACATGTACAAGAAATGCTAGTAAATGTGGCCTATTTGCTTAGCATTTTGGAGCTCTAAGTGGAAGTGGTGTGTTGGAAGGTGTTTTGTGTGCAAAGTGCACATGGGTACATGTATGGTATATTTGGCCGAGAGCTTATTGTGGTGTGTGTGTGTGTATTGTGTGCTTTCGTGCTTTTCTTGTGCTTGCTAACCAAGTTTATGATATTGTGGGTTATATGCCATGGTTAATTATCATGTATATGTATATGCTTGGTTTCCTTTGTTTTTGTGTTTGTTTTGCAGGTTCAGCTAAGCTAATGGGAGGTTAAGCTTTGAGTGAATACTCAGCTTAACTAAATAGACTCTTTATTGAGTTGTATTACTGAAAGTGCATCCTACTGAGTTTTTACTCACTGCCCATCCTATTTATTTTTAGGCAAAGACATTCGGCCTGAGTAGTACTAGCTTGCTCAGTGCTTGTGTCTTGTATTAGCTTGCTTATTTCCCAAGGTATGTGCCAATGTGTGCTTGGCCTATTGAAATTAGTTCATTACAAGTCTTATATCTTGTTGGCCGAGACTTATGGTTTAAGTTTGCAGGCTGTAGTGTGTGGGGGACCTGTCTAGGAAGGCATTATGGATACTTGGACTTTGGCTATGATCATAGTGTTTGCATTTATGACAATGAATCAGGCAATTAGGTTGGTGTTGCAGTATGTACTTCTGTATGGGATTCTCAAGGTTCTGTTTGACCATTAGTAGTTATGGTCTTGGTTTGTATATACATAAACTTGGCCTGGATAGCTTTCGGGCTCATGGCATGGAGCCATGTTGGACACTAGGTAGACTACCCCTTTTGCATATGTATATATGTGTAGTCTTAAATACCTAGCTTTGGTAGGTTTTGTTGAACTTATGAGCCAAGTTATGTGTATGCATTAAGGATGCTTTTGTGCTTGTACATGTATGTGAATGTTATGGGCCAAGGCTTGGCACCTTTTATGTGTGATTATGGACTTATGCTTGAGCATGTTTATGTGAACCTCCTTGTATATTTATGTTGGCCGAGAAGAACTCATGCATATTAACTTGTGATTTCAAAGTCAAAAACCAGTAATGTGGCTTCTTGGTTGTCATATAGATAACAGACTTGAATGCACACCTTATGCACTTAAAATCTCATTGAGTGTTGCCTTGCTTGTTATGCAAGTTATCATTTAAAGTCTTGCTTGTTGTGCAAGTTAGTGGTATTGGGCCTTGCCTTCGCTGCAAGTAATTGTTGGACTTGTTTTAAAGCCACCTGGGCCACCTCCCAGGCCTCTCAACTTAAGAAAATAAGACTTAATGTTGCCATGGTTTGCTTGGCTGAATGCTAGAAACTTAGATTTTGGAGTTGGGCTTGTGAGTTACACTAGAAACTTATAGGCCAGGGCCTGAGCGAGGTGTGACATTTACTATTGTAGATAACCGTGGCACAAAACACATCGACACTTTCGTTGCGATCGATCCTTGAGAAGGAAAAACTGAATGGGACCAACTTTCTCAAATGGTACCGAAACTTGAGGATAGTCCTCAAACAAGAGAGAAAGGCTTATGTCCTAGAGCAGCCCATTCCGAATGAGCCTGCTGCCACTGCTCCAAGAGCTGAAAGGGATGCTCACAAGAGGCATTCTGATGATGCTTTGGATGTTGCATGCCTCATGCTTATTACCATGGAATCTGAGCTTCAGAAGCAACATGAGAACATGGGGGCGTTCGATATGATCGAACATCTCAAAATGCTTTTCCAAGAGCAAGCTAGGCATGAGAGGTTTGAGACCTCTAAGGCATTGTTTCAGTGCAAGATGTCTGAGGGAAGTCCCGTGGGTCCTCATGTGCTCAAGATGATTGGGTACATTGAGAATCTTGAGAATTTGGGATTTGCTCTTCAGAAAGAGTTGGCTATTGATGTAGTCTTGCAATCATTGCCTGAAAGCTACAGTCAGTTCGTCATGAACTATAACATGAACGACCTTGACAAGTCCCTCCCTGAATTGCTCAACATGTTGAGAACTGCTGAGCAAAACCTTAAGAAGGCTAAGCCCATTTTGATGGTTCAAAAGGGCAATGGAAAAGGAAAAGCCAACAAGAAGAAGGATAAAGCTAATGGAAAGTCCAATGCTAGTTCTTCTTCAGCTGCACTGAAACCAAAGGGTGGTGTGGCAAAGGAAGGGGAGTGCTTCCATTGTAAGCAACCTGGACACTGGAAGCGCAATTGCAAGCTCTATCTTGAAGAACTTGCTAAGGAAAAGGGAAGTAAGACTTCCACTTCAGGTATTTTTGTTATAGAGGCTAACTTTTCTACTTCCTCATCTTGGGTATTGGATACTGGATGTGGATCTCACATTTGTGCAAATGTGCAGGATCTAAGTAGAAGTAGAAGATTGGCCCGAGGTGAAGTGGACCTACGTGTTGGAAATGGAGCAAGGGTTGCTGCCTTAGCCGTAGGGACTTATGTTCTCACTTTACCTAGTGGATTAGTTTTAGAATTAGACAACTGCTACTTTGTGCCTACTATTAGTAGAAATTTGATTTCTGTTTCTTGTTTGGACAAGAAAGGTTTTTCATTTATAATAAAGGACAAATGTTGTTCTATTTATTTGAATGAAATCTTTTATGGTAGTGCTCAACTTAGCAATGGGTTGTATGTTCTAGACCTCGAAGATCCAATCTATAATGTGAATACCAAGAAGGTCAGATTAAATGATTCAAACCCGACCTATCTCTGGCACTGTCGCTTGGGCCATATAAATGAGACCCGCATATCCAAGCTCCATAAGGATGGACTCTTGGACTCATTTGATTTTGAATCATATGAGACATGTGAGTCATGTTTGTTGGGCAAGATGACCAAAGCCCCATTCACAGGGCAAAGTGAAAGGGCTAATGACTTACTAGGACTCATACATAGTGATGTATGTGGCCCTATGTCTACACAAGCTAGAGGAGGTTTCCAATACTTCATTACTTTCACTGATGACTTCAGCAGATATGGCTATGTGTATCTTATGAGACACAAGTCAGAATCCTTTGAAAAGTTCAAAGAATTCAAGAATGAAGTAGAGAATCAACTCGGGAAGAGTATCAAAGTGCTTCGATCAGATCGAGGTGGAGAGTACTTGGATCGAGAATTCCTTGACTATCTGAAGGAGTGTGGTATAGTATCACAACTCACTCCACCAGGTACACCTCAATGGAATGGTGTATCTGAAAGGAGAAATCAAACTCTGTTAGACATGGTTCGCTCTATGATGAGTCAAGCTGACCTTCCAAACTCCTTTTGGGGACATGCTCTAGAGACAGCCGCTTTTACACTAAACCGAGTTCCATCTAAATCGGTTCAAAAGACACCATATGAGATATGGAGTGGGAGGCGTCCCAATTTGTCTTTTATGAAGATTTGGGGCTGTGACGCTTATGTGAAACGTCAATCCTCTGACAAACTAGGGCCCAAATCTCAAAAATGCCTTTTTGTTGGGTATCCCAAAGAAACAAAGGGTTACTATTTCTACAATCCTTCTGAGCAAAAAGTGTTTGTTGCTCGAACTGGTGTCTTTTTAGAGAAAGAGTTTATCTCTAAAGAAACTAGTGGGAGGAAAGTAGAACTTGAAGAAATTCAAGAACAACAAGGAGACATCGAACCTGAAATGGAACCTGAACAGACACCACAAGATGTTGTGGTTCAAGAGTCTGTTCCTGTAGCACAGAGCCCACGTAGGTCTGGTAGGATTCGGCGTGAGCCTGAGAGATATGGATTTCTCATGACTCACACTGGTGATGTGATGCTCATGGATCAGGATGAGCCCACAACCTACCAACAAGCTATGTCGGGGCCTGACTCTGAGAAGTGGCTAGTGGCCATGAAATCCGAGATGGAATCCATGTATGAAAACCAAGTATGGACTTTGGTTGACCCACCTGAAGGGGTAAAACCCATAGGGTGCAAATGGGTTTTCAAGAAGAAAACTGACATGGATGGTAATGTGATTACCTTTAAGGGACGATTGGTTGCAAAAGGTTTCAAGCAAATTCATGGTATTGACTATGATGAAACTTTTTCACCAGTTGCTATGCTTAAATCCATCCGAATTTTGTTTGCTATTGCTGCACACTATGATTATGAGATATGGCAAATGGATGTCAAAACTGCATTCCTAAATGGAAAGCTACTTGAGGATGTGTACATGACACAACCTGAGGGTTTTGTCACTCCTGAGAATGCCAATAAAGTGTGCAAGTTGCAAAGGTCCATTTATGGACTGAAGCAAGCTTCTCGAAGTTGGAATCTTCATTTTGATGATGCAATCAAAGAGTTTGGTTTTATCAAAAATGAAGATGAACCTTGTGTCTACAAGAAGGTTAGTGGGAGCGCTATTGTCTTCTTGGTGTTGTATGTAGATGACATACTACTCATCGGGAATGACATTCCTGAGCTACAGTCTGTGAAGACTTGGCTGGGGAAATGTTTCTCTATGAAGGACTTGGGTGAAGCAGCCTATGTGTTAGGCATCAGGATCTATAGAGATAGATCTAGAAAGCTTCTTGGCCTAAGTCAAAGTACATATATTGACAAGGTGCTAAAGAGGTTTAGCATGCAAGATTCCAAGAAAGGATTCTTGCCCATGTCACATGGTATCACTCTTTCTAGATCTCAGTGTCCGAGTACACCCGAGGAGAGAGAGCGCATGAGTAAGATTCCATATGCCTCAGCAATTGGATCTATCATGTATGCCATGATATGTACTCGTCCCGATGTCTCATATGCTTTGAGCATGACGAGTAGGTACCAATCGAACCCCGGTGAGAGTCACTGGACAGCTGTTAAGAACATCCTTAAGTACTTACGAAGGACTAAGGATGCATTCTTGGTCTTTGGAGGTGAAGATGAGCTCATTGTAAGGGGTTACACCGATGCAAGCTTCCAATCTGATAAGGATGATTTTAGATCGCAATCTGGTTATGTGTTTTGTATTGGTGGTGGTGCTGTCAGCTGGAAGAGTTCAAAGCAAGAGACAGTAGCTGACTCTACAACAGAATCTGAGTACATTGCCGCCTCTGATGCTGCGAAGGAGGCAGTTTGGATCAAGAAGTTCATCACTGAACTTGGAGTGGTTCCAAGCATTACTGACCCGATAGAGCTCTATTGTGACAACAATGGAGCAATCGCACAGGCTAAGGAACCTCGATCTCACCAGCGATCCAAACACATACTCCGACGCTATCATCTCATCAGGGAGATCATCGAGAGGGGTGATGTAAGGATATGCAGGACTTCGACAGACAGCAACATTGCTGATCCACTGACAAAGCCCCTTACGCAGTAGAAGCATGATAGCCATTCTAGGTCCATCGGTATTAGATACATGGATGATTGGCTTTTAGTGCAAGTGGGAGATTGTTAGTGTTGTGCCCAAAAGGCCAATCATGAGATGATTGTATTTTTTGCACATTGAGTCATGATATTTTATTAAGGCATTAATCCAGCAATTATGTTTGTTGTTTTGTTTCTGCGTAACTTAACAAACATAATTGTAACCCTAGAATAATGATATTCTTAAACGTCCCTGGTCTAGTATTATTGTGGAGCGGGTTGCAATAATACATAATGACTAGCATATGTGGAGACTAATATGAGATATGTAGTCTACATATGGGTACAAGTTGGAGAACTTGTGTACTGGACCGACCCACCATGAGAACACTACATGGATCGTTATATGAGTGTCATAAGTGATTCTCATAGTGATCATGGTATATGTAGTCCTTCAACCTAAGATCATCAAGGTTCCCTACATGTGAGTCACATACTTTGATACTTTCCTTTGTTGCTCGTAACTGAGTGAACTTGAAGGAGGTCATTGGGTATGTCACATATCATGCGGAGGGATTTGTATGATCAAGATGGGATTTGTCCCTCCTATGTAACGGGAGTGATATCTTCGGGCCCCTTGATAGAGTGAGACTTAGAAAAATGCATGGCCATGCTCGGATGAGTTGATATACGATATCAATGTCATCAGTTTAAGTTGGTCTACTCGGTAATCAAGAAACCAAAGATTGGGCTATACGAGAGTGACACATTCCATGTCTCGTGCTTAGTCTTGATATCTTGGACAAAGGGACAATGGCATATATCGGTGATGATCATAAAGGTTTAGTCGATTCATCGACAATCTTGTCACTTGGGTAGCAATGATGTGTTGCTAGACACCGCTCATTGCTTATGATCATAAATGTGATTTATGATCATTGCCAACATGGCAAGAACCTATTGGGTCGCACACATAGAGCTATTTGGATCATTAGAGTGTATGGGCTAATTATTTGGGTTATGGTTCCACTTTAATTTCATATTAATAATGGGCCCAAGAGTTGAGCCATTAGTAAGCCCAAAATTAAATCCTAATTGGATTAAGGCTTTGAAACCCATTAGGCCTGGAAGTTGAGTCTCACTATAAATACAACTTTTAAGTGAAAAATTTGCAGGTCTCCTTGCCCTAGCCTCCCAAAAGGACAGCCGCACTTTTCTCTTGCAATTCCTTGGAGGACACAAGCTAGCACTGCGAGCGCAAGAGAAACGCATTTGCCGGGACGTGGTGGAAGCATGGTGATCCTGAGAGGCTTGTGTGGATACCATAGAGAGCTTGAACACATCAACTGTTCAGGTTTTGTGATTCGACTCTATAGTTGAGTGAGAAATCTCAACCGAAAATTAGGTATCAAAAATTTCGAACACTCGGTTTACCCCGTTTCACTTGGATCCTGGAGGGTTTTGGTTAAATTTCGCTGCGCTGTTTGGATCCCGAAACCCAACAGAAGGAACCTTGTTACTTTGACACCCAGACGTATTTGAGATGTAGTGCCATGGATCATTGGACCGAGATTGCCAACATGCTCAAGAAAGAAGAGTAGAAGACCAAGGTCTAGTCAGACCTCCTAAAGCACCCAAGGAAGGACAGCAGAGACTACTCCCTCCAGTGCCATGACCTCTAGTTCAAAGAACTAGTAAAGTGTTCCAGATAGAGACACCAGAGTCACCACAGCAGTGAGGATCAGTAAGAGCTAAGATTCACTTAAGTGATGTGCCTATTAGTGTTCTGTTTAATGCTAGTGCATCTATGTCTATATTGGCTAGGAAATTTGGTGATGCCCTAAAGTTTCCCACTTAAATCATGCCTAGGATATCTTTAGTCAAAACAACAGGTAGTGAATGTCTTTTCACTAATGACCTAGCTAAGGATTGTGAGCTAGTACTAGGAAAGACTAAGGTTATGACTACTATGCTAGTGTTGTAAATTCCTAAGTATGATATAGTATAGGGTATGAATTGGCTTGCTATGCATGACATAAAAATTGATTGTACTAGGAGGGAAATCACATTGCCTAATGGTAAAGTGCATGCATTAGTGAATTCTATGAAATTAGTGTATGAACTGCGTGGCATGAAATTAAAGGTATTAGATGAAATACCTATGATTTCTAAGCATGATTACTATTATGCATTTAATGGCTTGTATTGTGATGTAGAAGTGGATAGAATACTTAGAGCGAGAGACTTTCCACAATTCTTTCCTAAAGATCTGCTAAGTATTCCTCCACCAAGGGAGATTGAGTTTGAGATTAAGCTACAACTAGGATATAGGCCAATATCCATTCCTCCTTATAGAATGGCTATCACAAAGATGAATGAGCTTAAGAAACAACTTGATGAACTTCTTGAAAAAGGGTTCATAAGGCCAAATGTTTTACCATGGGGAGCTCCAGTGCTCTTTTTGAAGAAGAAAGATGGATCATTATGATTATGCATTGACTACAGGAAGCTTAATGTAGTGACTATCAAGAACAAGTATCAACTCCCTAGCAGTGAGGATCTATTTGATCAACTCAAGGGGGCTAAGATTTTTTCCAAGATAGATTTAAGATCTGAATACTTTCAATTGAGAGTAAAGGAAGAGGATATTCCTAAGACTGCATTTAGAACCATGTATGGGCATTATGAGTACATAGTCATGCCATTTGGTTTGACTGATGCCCTAGCTACTTTCATGGACCTAGTGAACAGGTTGTTCAGACCACATCTTGATAAATTTATGGTTGTGTTCATTGATGACATCCTAATGAATTCCAAGGAGGAAAATGAACATGAACATCACCAGAAGATTCTCTTACAGACTTTGTTGGATCATCAGCTTTATGGCAAGTTGATAGCCAAAGGTGATAGCTAAAGGGCTAATAACCCTTCTAGAATTCCCAAAGTGACCTGAGAAGCACCACCCTTGGGAAACCTAAGTGACCAACCTGGGGAAAGAGGAGGCCCTTACCATCCTCGAGAAGAACATCACCTTAGAACCAAGATCTCCAGATCACCTAGCCAAAAACCGTCCGCGGGACCTAGCACCAACCTCGGTGAGCGACAACCACCATCGGTTGGTAACAGAACCGACGTTGGAAAACCTATAAACTACCACTGTCGGAATAGCGAACTCACCAAGTTCAGGAAAGTATATCCCCATCCTCGGTCGGGAAGAGCGTCTTCTGAAGGTGTCCTATTTGGCCGAAGGGCCTTTCCTAATAGCCCTCGGTGGCTATATTGAGCCAAAAGAGGCCTCAAAATCCAAAGGAGCCTTATACTCCAAAGGGGTCTCATTCTCTGAAGGGGTCTTGTGGAGATATGACGAAAATGGTTAAGGAGCCTCTGACAGAGAGACCTCGCACATGCCCATGCCCTCTGGCCGAAATGGTCTACGGCCAGCTGGAGATACCTACCTCTGAGGGTACGGATCAAATCTAATCGAACACATGTCACGATCTGAACAGGCTGTGTCAAATGGCCTCTTCCCTCCGTCCTCTTATAAATACTTTGGAAGGACCTTGGTAAGGAAGGACACAGAACTCTTGCTATTTTCCTGACTCCCTACTCGCTACTACTACTGATGCCCAGCAGCACCTTTGTCATGTGACATTGTGACTTCGGGAGGGACTTCCTGAGAGACAGAACATCTGGTGTAAAGGTTTCCCAGAGGTGCGTGCCTGAAATGCTCAGAAAGGAGGGTTAGGAGGTCCCCGGAGTGTTTTTCCGGGGAGGAGACTCCGACGCCCAAGTCAGTGCCCTGAGTGGAGATAAAGGAGGAAAACTAAGGGAAAGATGGCCTTGCCTGTCCGTGTTTTCTCAGGGGGAGGGGGTCGGATCCCTTGCCAGGGCCTGTTTTCTGGTATTTATAGGGGTGCCCAGCCCGTTCAGATCATGACAAGTTTTTGGTAAGATGTCCTTCATACCTTCGGGCGTAGGGAACATGTAGCTGCTTATAGACTCTTTGAGCCTTGGACTGAGACAGGCTGTGATAGGACTCGAACGGCGTCGCCGCGTCAGACCGCCGTGGGGGACATGTCGGAGGCTCCTTAAATGCTGGTGCCGTACTCCCGAGGTTCTTTGGGTGAGGTCGTCCTTCGGTATGAATGCCCTCATTCGGGAATTATGCCCGTGGTTCGGGGACTTCCCAGGTCCGGGGGTTCCGCCTTCGGGGAGGGTCTCTCCTGCTTGCGATAGCTAGTCTTTTATCCCCAAAGGTGATCTGTTCGGTCCCCCGAGGGAACCGGCAACACCTTTAACATTTCTGGCATTCTAGCCGAGGTCATGGGTTCGGGGTGTTCGGCTTCACTCCTTCCGAGGTCAGTGCTAGCGCCTCTTTCAGATGACACCAGGTTTCTCGTCCACGCTTTTGGCAGGAAGTATGTAGTGAGAGAAGCGATAGCCCTTCAGCTATCAACTACCACTCTAAAAAACACCGACTTGGGCATCGAAGGCTCCTCCCCTAGAAACACATTTCGAGGAGCTCCTAACCCTGGTTCTTCTGAGTGTTTCAAGCACCTTCATACCGAAACTCTCTCCTTCATGCAAGCATGTGGTATGACAAGGATGCCACCGAACATCATTTGGCGCCATCTGTGGGAACTCCCTCTCAGGTTGCTATTGTTGAGACCCAGTGTTCTAAGGACAAGGGACTCCCGAAGTCCACGTCTACGTCAGAAGCTCTAACAGCGACTGAACCGCCTGTAGTAGAGACTTTTTTGCCTAAGCATGAATGTCCACTGATGGTAATGATGAGCTTTCTATGGGACTTTTGGCATTCTATTATGGTTGAAATGACCCAACAGCTCAACCAAAGGTGGTCACAACCATCACCTGGGGGAAAGACGCCTTCTCCTAGCACCCGGCAAGAGAAGAGCCCAAAGTTACCCCGCCGGAGCTCCGAAAGTGGGGGCTCTCACGATGAGTCTTCAATGGAGGATGTACCCTCCAAAGGATGTTGCATAGGAGACACGGTGTCAAAAAAACTCAGTGCCCATGTTGATGAAGTTACTCTCTAAAAAGAGATGTTGGTCTCCATTTCCGGCAACCACTAGAGAATGAGCGAAAAACAGTCTTACCACTCTCATGGAGAAGATCCTAGAGAGGTTGGAAAAGGTAGAAAGACAGATCTCCCAAAAGCCTGTTTGGTCGAGGTTGTCATAGACGTTCATGGGAGAAGAGTGACCCTTCATCCGTGCAGTGGTAGAGGTACCTATGTTGAGTGACTTCCGAGTACCTCGCTTGGAAACATATGATGGACATAGTGACCCCCATGCGCACTTGACGAAGTATAGGCGCAGCATTGTATTGCATGGTGCTGATGATGCCACCCTGTGCAGATGCTTTGAATTTACCCCCTCAGGGCCGGCAACTGCGTGGTATAACTCCTTGGCCTCCAAAACCATAATGTGTTTCTAGGAGTTATCCGCCGCATTCACCCAGCAGTTCATCAAAAGTAGGCCGACGGTGAAGATGCCTATCCAAATGTTTGACATAGCCCAAAAGAATGCGGAGACCATTCGGAACTATATTGAGAGGTTCAATTGAGAAGCACTAAGTGTGCCCGACTTTTGCCCTGAAATCCGCATCCTTGCCATGATCAAGGGACTTTAGAGAGATTCACAACTCTTCTACGAGTTCTCCAAAGATCCCCTTGATACACTTGGTGAATTCTATTGAAAGGCAGAATAGCACATGGTGGGCAAAGAACTGTGGATGGGAGGGCCGAAGTTTGACCAGAATCATCTCAAGGGTCCGGCTTACCAACCTTGGTATCCAACCGAGGGTTGGGGTAGACCTCAAAAACAAAGAAGGAAGAGGCAGGTGTCGTTCACTCCCTTGAACACCACAAGGACAAACATACTGATGGCCATGGAAAGGAAAGGGACTACTATCCAATGTTCGAAGACCATGACCTCAGAGAATAAAAAGAACATGAAGAAGTTTTGCCAATTTCACTAAGACCATGGGCACAACACCGAGGACTGCTTCTGGCTGAAAAAGTACATAGAATCTTTGATCAAACAAGGCCAACTGTAGCAATACCTGTGAATTCCGTCCCTTAAAGGAAGAAGGGAAGAAGAAAGGAAAGGGGAAGATGAGGACTATGATTCTGACCGACGTCAGAACTGAAGTCTTCGTGAAGGCAAGACAAAGTCCAACGAAAGTTCATGCATAGACTTCAGAAGAAAATAGCATACTCGCTGAAGAGGCAATAGGAGAAGGAGTATGTGACTTTGAAAAAATAGAAATTGAGGATGTAGAACTTGTCCCAGGCCAAAGTAGCCAAGTGGGGATACAACTAGCCGAAGGTGACAAGCAAAAACTTGTATCTTCCTATTAATGAACAAAGATCTGTTTGCCTACTCTCCGAAGGACATGCCTAGGGTAGACCCTTGGATAATTCAATATAGCCTTAAAGTGCGTCCAGAGTTCAAGCCTATTCTACAAAAAAAATGCAGCCTCTCGGTGCATAAGAACAACTTTGTTAGAGCCAAAGTCCAACGGTTAACGAAGGCATGTGTAATAAGAAAAGTCAAGTACCCCGAATTGCATAGCAATGTTGTTATCACCACGAAGTAAGGGAGTGATAAGCTCCGAATGTGCATCAACTTCTGAAATGTAAACGATGCTTATCCTAAGGATTCTTATCCTCTACCACATATAGATCAATTGGTGGAAAAAAAGCACCGAATATGGTCTGCTTAACTTCCTTGACACCTTCAGCAGATACCACCAAATCTTGATGGATCCAGAAGATGATGAAAAAACCACCTTTATCACCGAAGTTGGGACCTACTATTACATTAGAATGCCCTTTGGCCATAAGAATGCAGGGGCCACATACCAAAGGCTGATGAACAGGGTGTTCGACTCCCAAATTGGGAGAACTATGGAAGCATATGTTAACGATATGATAGTTAAGAGCAAACTACCTAGTAATCATATCTTAGACTTAAAGGAAACATTCCACCGACTTTAGGAATTCAAAATCTATCTTAAACCTAAGAAGTGCGTATTTGGAGTGAATGCGGGCAAGTTCCTTGCATTCATGGAATTGGAAAGAGGTATTGATGCCAACCCAGAAAAGGTTAAGGCCCTGTTAGGATTTTAAACTCCCACAACGACAAAGGATGTGCAAAGACTCATAGGGAGAATCACGGACCTTAGCAAATTCATCTCCAAATACAGGGATAGGTGCCGACCATTCTTCAAAGTGCTCACCAAAGCAGCAAAAAATGAAGGTAACTTCGGTTCCAAGAAACACCCTTGGAACGGAGACTGCCAAAAGGCTTACAATGAGCTTAAGAGCTACCTAACCCACCTATCGACACTTCGGCAACCGTGGGAGGGTGAACCCTCATCGTCTACCTTGTCATCACTGAAAGGGCAGTAAGCTCAGTATTAGTAAAGGAATAGGGAGGAAAGCAATGGCCAGTGTATTATGTGAGTAAGTCCTTGTATGGTACCGAAGTCAGGTACCCTCTTCTACAAAAGGCCATCTATGCCTTAATACTGGCAAGTAGAAGGTTGCGACCTTACTTCCAAGGGCACCCCATCATTTGTCAAAAGTAACCTACCTCTTCGAGATGTCATGAGAAAGGTGGACCACTCAGGAAGATTGTCAAAATGGTGCATTGAGCTCGGTGAATATGACATTACCTATGAGCCAAGAAGGGCAATAAAGGCCCAAGCATTGGTAGACTTCATTGCCGAAGTCCTAAAAATTGAGGGTACCCCAGAAGACCTAAAAAAAGATGAACCTGAGTGGACACTCTTTGTTGATGGAGCCTCTGGTTCCGAACACCCAAGAACTGGAGTAATCCTTTGTGGTCCCGAAGGTTTGGAAGCTAGGAAGGCCATCAAATTCGAATTCAATGTCACCAACAATGTCGCAGAATATGAAGCCTTTATAGCAGGCTTAGGGCTGGCAAAAAGAGTTGGTGGAAGGTGTTACCCACTCCGGGGTAGTCCAGTTATGGTGCCAAAACTGTGCATTTAGACTCCCAGGATTGGTAATGTTCTGTAGGCCATCAAAACACTACCCTTAGTGTGCATACCCAAGTGGCCCACTTGGGCACTATGTAAATACATGCTTATTGATCCAACCATCACACATATATTCACATTGCATGAACACCATGGTAGCAAAGAAGTAAAACGCTAGCACAAGTCTATATTTTGGCTTCCACACATTAGGCAATTTTGTTAAGTTTTCGTGGCCGGCTACTACACCTGTAACTTCCATTAATAAACTGTATCACTCTAGCCTTATAACCCCCTATTTTCCTTTCTCCATTATGAATTAGAGACTTAGAGCAAACCAAGGAATTTTTTTTACATCAATAGCCCACCTATGGACCAAGTTATGGATTTCTTAAGTTGGTTACAAAATTCCGACCAAATGAACAGTAACTCAGCCAACTTTGCAACGTTATATCATTGGCTACAGGGCTCTAAATCCAGAAATTCCAAATCCCAGTTAACCCTACAGATCTGATCTAGGTGTGGTCAAAATTTCATGATAAGATTCTTTCTACACAGGGAGATATTAAACTTTAGGTCCAGAGTCGAAATTCTGGCAACTTTTGGACCATTTTGCCCATACAAATTTTCCAAACCATGCAAACACTTCATTCACAAGGGGAAACTCCTCCAAGGCTATCCCATACATGTCCAATACACATATTAATTACATTCTCTTTCATCTTGCAAATTTATGTGGCCAAAACAGAATTTACAAGTAAGCAGCCTATCATTCACACTTAGGCAGCTTTGCACCACATCACTTACATAGCCAAAACATTACTCAAATGTTCACATACTTGTATCATTTTACATACACTACATGTACATGCATACATGCAATACAATATGGTCTTAACTCAACTAAATACGCACCCTAGGTTACAGGAGGTCCTGAGACACAATGGACTCCAAAAACAGGATGCTGGACAGCTGCTGCACAACATAGTAAGTACCACCATTAAAAATACCAAATGTGCTCCTAAAATCACCAAACTTTCCAGATCATAAAGAGACATATGGAAGTTCATTTGCATTAAATTTCAGATCAAAACTCAAACCAAAATGGTTAGATTGAATGTGATCTTTCTGCTGGACCTGAAATGACAGAATTGAGGGCAGTAAGTTTCATTGAGAAACTTAGTAAGGGTAACACTTGGTTTCTTAAGATAATGTGATACTCATTAAAACCTGCATCAAAAGACACTAAAACACAAAAACCACAATGCATATATACAAGATATAGCAACCAAATGCAGCAGCAAAACACAAACAACAAACACATGAAATGTGGCAGCAACATATACCATAGGTTAGTCCATAAAACACATAATAAAATAACCAAATCACTATCGCAGCCCTCCTGAAGCTAATGCTTGGTCTTAGGAGGATTTTAACAGTAGTTAGTACTAACTTTCGGGCTCTAGAAACCCAGAAATTCGCTGCCATCACTGTGCACTTCACACTAGGTCACAAAACCTTCAATAAGTGCACCCCCCTCACTAAGCTTGGTTCATCAAACACATGGCTCTCTTCCAAGCTTAGCCCTAGCTCGATGGATGTTTGAAAATACAGAAAAGAACCCATGAGAGCAAGAGAACCCTTACCTTGATGGATATGCTGAAATTGGAGCTTGATCCTAGGTGCACTCAAGCAATAGCACCAAATAGCTTCCAGTTGTGCTTTCCTTGACTTCAATTGCAAGTAGTTTTGAGTTTGAAGGTATGGTGGTTATGGAGGAAGTGTGGAGGAGAGGGATGGCTTTCTTTTTGCTGGTGGAGGCCAAAATTTAGAGAAGCAAAGGTGGTCTTGACTACTTAAATAGTCAAAAGTACACTAAACACACTTAAGTAGTCTTAACCTTGTCTTATGTCATTTTCCTTGCTACAAGACTATGGTTTCTTAGTCTTAATCTCTTGGCCCACATTTGACCATCCTTATCTTCCTTTAGTAGCCCTCCTTATGTGGGATAACCCCACAAAACTTCCATTTGACTTAAGTCATAGACATACACATCTTAAGGCCTACATTAGAACACTTAGGTCCTTTATGCCTTTTTGTGTTTTCTTTGTCCTTAGTTGTATTCCATAAGCAATTTGGTCCTCCAATAGTAGTTTTATACCATTCATATCCTTCCCATAACTCTCCAAATCTCATTTGTAAAAGTTTTGCAATTGAGTACCCGAATTTCCAAAATCTTACAAAAAGTCCATATGTTGCTTGACAAACAAGCAATCCTTAAGACTTTTCTTGGAGACCAAGTTACCAACTTGGAACACTTTTAAGGAGGTGTTGATCATAACTTTTACCCCCCACACTACAATCACTATGGTGAGAATTACACAATATAATGGTTTTTCGCCATTATGATACACTTGTAATTCTCCCATTTTGTGAGGTGATAACAGAAGGAATCTCAAGGCCCACAGTGATTCTCAGCTAGTGGTACAACAGATGGTTGGCTACTATGGGGCAAAGGACCCAAACTTGGCCAAGTACCATGATCTCGTGAATAAACTCATCCAGGATTTTGACATAGTACATATATAAAATGTACCTTGGTGAGACAATATGGAACCAATACTCTAGCCAAGTCAAAATAGTCCACTAAGGTACTGTAACTGCTAAGTGTGGCGGTAATGTGCATAGCAACCTCAAGAATAGGGTGGAAAGACCCTATCAAGAAATACCTCACAATGTCAAAACTTCCCAAAAACCTTCTCAAAGCCACGAAAGTGCAAAATTGCTCAGGAAGATACTTCCTGATTAGGGAAGAGCTGTACCGACAGGGTACGCCAGTCCGTTACAGAGGTGTGCCAGCAAAGAAGATGTTGAGATGGTCTTCAAAGAAGTCCATGAGGGAGCCTGTGGTTCTCACATAGGAATTGATGCCCTTCCCGTGGTACTACTTTGCCAAGGATACTTCTAGCCTACGTTGAGGAAGGACATGAGGCAGTTCATCCTAAGATGCGACAACTGCCAGAGACACACTCCTATCTAAAGACGACCCTCGAAAGTCATAACTTTCGGCAAACTACCCCTACCCCTTTGATGTATGGGGTATAGACCTCATTGGGCCTCTCCCAACAACTACCAGAGTAGTAAAATTTTGTGTAGTTGTAGTAGACTACTTCACCAAGTGGATTCAGGCAGAGCCTTTAGCAACAATATTGGTGAGGGACATACAGAGATTTGTCTAGAAGAACATCATATGTAGATTTGGCATTCTGAGGGTGATAGTAGCTGATAATGGCTCCCAATTTACTGATAAGGGGTTCTTGGAATTCACTACCAACCTCAGAATTAAATTGCACTTTGCCCCGGTGGCCAATCCTCTGAGCAATGGACAGGTTGAAGTGTCTAACAGAGCAATAAAAGATGGTCCAAAAAAGAAGTTCAAAGAAACAAAGGGAAAATGACCAGGAAAGCTTCCGAGTGTGCTATGGAGCTATCGAACAACTCCCAGAAGGGCCACGGGCGACACACCCTTCTTACTCATCTTCGGACTAGAGGCCATTATCTCCATCAAGGTCAGACAACCCTTTGTTAGAATACAGGTGTTTGATGAAGAAGGAAACAATCTCGGTTTAAGGGCCAAGTTGGACTTAATTGATGAGTACAAAGAGATGGCTGAGCTCAGAAGAAAATCTTTTCAGCAGAGGGTAGCCATTGCTACAAACTTGCATGTCAAGCATAAAGAAATCAAGAAAGGGGAACTCATCCTTCGAAGAGCTAAAATTAAAGTTCGAAGATCATCCCACGGAGTACTCCGGGCAAATTGGGATGGACCTTATTTGGTCCTCGAAGAAGTTCGGCCAGGAGTCTACAAGCTCAGTAGTACCGAAGGAGGAGAGTTGAAAAATAAATGGCATTCAGACTCTCTAAAAAAATTTTACACTTAGAAAATTTTCTGGTCAAAAAATTGTGCAAAAACACCAAGGGAAGCATGACCGAAGGTTGTAATCTCCTGTGATCGAACATGGTCAAGCCCGAAGGTGGAAAGCTGAAAGTGGTTGTTTCCCGAATTAAGTAAGTGAATTCCCATACTTAGAAAAATTTTCTAAGATGGTCGATTCCAAAGGTGTCCAACTGAATGAGATTTTTCTAAAGGTGCCTATTTGTAAAGTTATACATTTTTGCCGAAGCATGGTGATGGAACATGTTCACTTCCGAGGGAGAAAACTGAACATATTCTTTTCCGATGGGAGGAACTGAACATGGTCACTTTTGAAGGGGCATTCATGAAAATAGGTAGACTTTGCCAAAGGAAATCAAAATCAACCGAACATGGTTGCAAAAAAGGCACTTAACTATTTCTTACACAGGTTAAGTTTTTTCGAAGATATTCAACCAAACATGTTGTTCTTATAGATACCTACCTACTGCCCTAAAGGTCGTCGACCGAAGATAGTCCCAAAACCCTTCGGCTAGAGATAGTTGAGTGTTAAAGAATGAAGATGATTTCCGAAGGCCAATCGTGGACTTAGCCAAATTTTGAAAAAGAGAGAAATTTCGTTAACACTTCATTACAAAATACAAGGTACTGGTCACCTACTCGCTCCCCAGCATCTTTGCCTTCCTTACCCTCGGCGTCATCCTCTTCGGCAGCAACCTTTGGGGCTAAAGGTGGATTAGCTGGAAGATTGAGGAACTCTATCCTCAACCACTGCCAAGATGCTCCTTTGGGGATGTCCAAGGCCACCAAAAAGGAAAGGTCATGGTCGGGAAATCTGGACAGAACTTGATGACGAGCTAGGCAAAAACCGTCCTGATAAGAAGACTGAGTTGCCTAATTAGACTTGGCCTTCTCTACATCCAAGTCCTCCAGTTCTTTCTTTAGGACCTCGACCTCCCTTTCCAACTTCTTCTTCTTTTTCTTCCTATTCTCCTTCTTCAGCTGATCGACCTTAGTTTGGAGTTCAGAATTAAGAGCAAAAGCCCTCGTAAGATTACCAAAGGCATCGTCTCTCTCTTTTTGGAAAGCCTCATTCGCCGAGGTCAATGATATCAACTTCGCACCGAGGTCTAACATCTTTAATGAGAAGTCTTGAATCAACTCTTCCTGGCGCTTAAGCACTTCCTCCCAAAGAAAAGCCAAAGCCTCTTCGGCTACCTTATTAAGCTCGCTGTACTTAACGACCGAGCTGGCAAGGAGTTCCTTGGCCTTAGCCAAACTCTCCTCTGACCGACTTTGGACCAAGGTTTGTTTAGATGCCTAGTCCTGACGGTACCCATTGTACGCCAATAGATGAAAGGGGAAATCCAAAGTAAGGGTAAAAAAGAAACTCAGAAAAGGAAACTTTGAAATTTTCTAAGTCCTAACAAATTGATGTTTACCTGGCCAGCCTGCTCGTTCATCCTCGCGATGAGGATTTCTTCGTTGGGGCACTCCTTGGTCAGGGACTGGAAAGTGGTGTTTGTCATGATGCCCTTCACCAACTATAAAGCCATCCTTCTGGTTATCCTTGGAGAACAGGTTCATGTCCTCCATGAAAGTCCAGAAGGGCTCCCTCGGGACCTTGTCCCTTGGGATTTTGGAATCCCAAATAGCCCTCCTTCGGGCGTGGTCCTCTACCCAAGTGGCCCGTACTTCTTCGCCTACAAAGTCACGCTGAAGTTTCGTTAGAACGTTATCCCTTAGCCATTCATCTATAAAGTCTAAATTACCACAAATTCCCAAACTCATAAAAGAATGGCCAAGGGACAAACCTGGAGAAAGTTCAGCGTCTTCTCCCTCGGAGTCGCTGACTTCGAGGACTTCGACGGGAACACCTTTGCCCTTCTTTTATTGCCGTTCCTCAAGCTCTTCGGCCGAAAGTCCATCGATCGAAGTCCCCAAAGTCTCCACAGCGATGTCCGGACTAAGCGGAGTAGAACAGATGGCCGGCCTCGAAGGGGGTTCAACCCAAACGGGAGTTTGGTCCAATAGCCCTGCATCAACCTCGGGCGGAGGAGCCAGGGAGTCCTCCTTAGCTTTCTTTGACTTCGACGGTGAAGATGGTCCCCTCAGCCCCTTCTTCCTCTTCGGTGCCACCTTTTTCCTTTGCCGCTCCCCCTTCTCAGCTTGGCCGAGGAAGAGATTCTTGTAGAAGGCAGCAGACTTGTCACCCATCTCTGCAAAAAGAAGAACATCAGTGTAAGTACAAAGGATATATAGAGCAAAATCTGGAAAGGAACATACTTTCTTCAAGAGCTGAATAGGCGAGTTCGCCCCGAAGGAGCTTTACCAACCACGCCTTCTTACCATCAAAAAGGGGCTCCGGCATACCCTTGTGTTAGTGTTGTGCCCAAAAGCCAATCATGAGATGATTGTATTTTTGCACATTGAGCCATGATATTTTATTAAGGTATTAATCCAACAATTATGTTTGTTGTTTTGTTTCTACGTAACGTAATAAACATAATTGTAACCCTATACTAATGATATTCTCAAACAACCCTAGTATAGTATTATTGTGGAGCGGGTTGCAATAATACACAACAACTAGCATATGTGGAGAGTAATATGAGATAAGTAGTCTACATATGGGTACAAGTTGGAGAACTTGTATACTGGACTGACCCTCCATGAGAACACTACATGGATCGTTATATGAGTGTTATAAGTGATTCTCATAGTGATAGCCGAGGTGCCGACCCTCTGGAAGGTGGCATGTGATCGCCGAAGTTGTCATCAATGGCCGAGCTCCGAAACTTGATGGAGTACCGACTTTGCCAGAGGGAAACTGCCAGCCGAGGTCAAAAGGATAAATGATCCCCATGACCCAGTGTAGGGAGTTCGCTCTCTTAGGCAGCGGAAGGACCAACCTCGGTAGAGCAGTTGAGCCCTCTTCGGAAACAGAAGTACCCCTCGGAGGAACCACCCTCGGGAAATATGTGCCCCGAGATGTTAGAGTAACGTCGGAAGGTACGAACAAAGCATTTAAGGAGCCTCTGACACCTCTCCATAAAGTCGTCCCCCAAGTACATTCTGACACGCTACCTCTGAGACACGCCATCAGAGGGACTCCTCGAGACGGCGCCCTCAGAATGACTAGGCTGTCAGCTCAGCGACTTTGGCTGGGATAAACGTCCCTTCGCTCCCAGAAAAGCAGCGATCGGATCCCGCCGGACACATGTCATAATCTGGGAGGACCACAAGGAGGAACGGTTTCTGCACGCCCCCTATATAAAATACACAGAAAGCATCCTAAAAGGGAGGTAAGATAAAAAGTTCTCTTGGAATACACACAAGGGCACATAATCCAGTTATCTGAAAATACTAACTTGGGCGTCGGAGGCTCCTCCCCGGAAATATACACCGGGGACCTCCTAACCTGTGTTTTCTGAAGTATTTCAGGCGTCCTCAGCTGGGGAATCTCCTCTCAAAGTACCTTCCTCCATCAGAAGTTCTCCCTACTCATACCATGACACATGATGAAGCCGCTGTAGGCCATCAATTGGCACCGTCTGTGGGAACTTTATCCCATGTCGCCGTCGTGGAGACTCGGCACTCGAAGGACAAAGGGATTTCAAGACCCCCTCTTGCAGCTGAGACTCAACAGGCGACCTCTCTGCCTGTGGCAGAAACTTCCATGATGGAGGACGACCGTCCTGTAATGGTAACAATGAGCTTCCTACGGGATTTCCAACGTTCTATCATTGCTGAAATCACTCAGCAGCTGGATCAGAGGTTGCCCCAACCTCCACCCACTCAAAGAGCCTCACCCTCAACCATCTGTCGGGAGAGGAGTTCGTGGTCTGCTCACCGGTGTTCAGGAAGTGCAGACTCCCTTGACGCATATTCAACAGATGGTGAACCCGTCGAGACGCGCTCCGCTAGAGGGGGAGCCCCAAAAGAGACCAGGGCCTCCTGTCGACGGAGCGTTTCCCCTTACCCGAGGTCCCCTTCTCCCCCTCGCCGGAGTCGTTCCCCAAGGCGAAGGAGAAACTCACCACTACCAGCAAACACACAATGATAGGAAGGAACCAGCACTGCCGCCCTCATGGAAAGGATCCTGGGAAGGCTGGAAAAGGTTGAGAAGCAGATCTCCCAAAAACCAGTCTGGTCCCAGTTGTCAGACTCCTACACCGGAGAGGAGTCGCCTTTCGTATGCGAGGTAGTAGAGGCGCCTATGCCCAGTGATTTCAGGGTTCCTCGTCTGGAAATGTATGATGGGCGAAGTGATCTCCAGGCGCATCTAACAAAGTATAAGCGAAGTATGGTGCTCCATGGTGTGGACGACGCCACACTCTGCAAATGCTTTGAGGTGACGCTCTCAGGACCAGCAACAGCATGGTATGGCTCTTTGCCCCAGGGAAGTTTATTAAGCTTCCAAGAACTATCTACTGCTTTCACCCAACAGTTTATTGGCAGCAGACCGACTGCCAAATTGCCAGTACAAATGTTTGACATCGCTCAGAAAGGAGGGGAGACCATTCGCGATTATGTTGAAAGATTCAACCGAGAAGCACTGAGCGTACCAGACTTTCGACCGGAAATATGCATCTTGGCAATGGTCAGAGGACTGCGGAGGGACTCCTAACTGTTCTACGAGTTCTCCAAAGATCCCCCAGAAACTCTTGGGGAATTTTACAAAAGAGCCGAACAACACATGACGGCCGAAGAACTTAGAATGGGAGGACCTAGGGCAGAACACCTTCGCACCGAAGGGCCTGGCCACCAGCCGCGTCAGTAGAATGAGGGAGAACGGTCCCGCAGGCAAAGAGGAAAAAGGCCATCCGCAGCATTTACTCCCCCGAACACCACCAGAGCTAGCATTCTGATGGCCTTAGAAAGGCGAGGGACCACAGTCCCAAGGCCAAAGGCCATGGCCCCGGAGAATAAAAGGAATATGAAAAAATTCTGTCAATTTCACCGGGAGCATGGCCATGACACTGAAGCCTGTTACCAGCTAAAGAAGTACATCGAGTCCCTGATCAAACAGGGACAACTTCAGCGGTATCTGCGGATGCCCTCTCCAAAAGAGGGAAAAGAGGAGAGGAGGAGAGCAGATGATGAAGAGTATGACTCAGACAAACGGCGGGACCGAAGTCCCCGAAAAAGTCTGCCACCCTCGGCAGGGATCATCCAAACCATCACTACTGGGATGCCCTCGGCCGAAAGAAAAAGAAAGATGAGAGAAGTCTCCATCATGGAGTACGGAAGCACCTCACAAAGGCTCACCCGTAGGGATGGGTCTGAAGTAAAATTCCCTCACGACGACCCCCTCCTTATCATGGCAAGAATAGGGAACTGGAACATCAAAAGAGTGCTCCTCGATGACGGCTCGAACGCCAACGTCATTTTTTCTCATCTATTGGGCAAAATAGGCATCTCAAAGAGTGACCTTAGCCCAGTCAGTTCACCCACCTTTGGCGTCGGACCATCTGAACTCCCAGTCCTTGGGTATATCAACCTACCTGTGATGCTGAAAGGGGTCTCCTCCAAAAGCAAAGAAGACTTAGTCGTCTCCAGCCGGACAAGATTTATAGTCATTGATGTACCGTCCGCATATAACGCCATTCTGGGAAGGCAGACTCAGGGCAATTTTCACATTCAGCCAGATGTAAAGTACCTGACGGTCACCTTCACCACCGAAGATGGAGATGCTGAAATCTTCATTGATCAAGCCGAGGTTAGAAAAGTCTTCATGAGGGCCAGGCAAAGCCCAACCAAGATCCAGGTACAGACTTCGACAGAATGAAACAAGATCCTGATGGATGAGAAGGCAGAAGGAAAAAAGGTCCTGATAGACGAAAAGGCAACGGCAGAAGAAACAGAAAGCCTCGAAAAAATAGAAACAGAAGATGTAGAATTGATCCCCGGCCGAAACACCCGAATTGGGAAGAAACTGGCCGAAGGGGACAAAAAGAGGCTTGTATCCTTTTTATGCATGAACAAGGATCTATTTGCTTATTCGCCGAGGGATATGCCTTGGGTTGACCCCAGCATAATCCACCACAATCTTAAAGTACAGCCAAACGTCAGACCCATTCGGCAGAAAAAATGAAATCTATCAGCTCACAAAAAGTCCTTCGTTAAAGCCGAAGTTAGTCGCCTCGTTGAGGCCGGGGTAATAAGGGAAGTAAAATACCCCGAATGGCTCAGCAATGTGGTTATAGCCACAAAGGAGGGTAGTGAAAAGCTTCGGATGTGCATCAACTTCCTAAATTTAAACGATGCTTGTCCAAAAGACTCCTACCCATTACCGGCCATAGACCAGCTGGTAGACGCAACTGCCGAGTACGGACTGCTTAGCTTCCTCGACGCCTTTAGCGGGTATCATCAGATCCGAATGAACCCCGAGGATGAGGAAAAAACGGCATTCATCATAGAGATAGGTACTTACTACTACATCAGAATGCCTTTCGGGCTCAAAAATGCAGGAGCTACCTATCAAAGACTGATGAACAAGGTATTTGACGAACAGATCGGTAGGAACATGGAAGTGTACGTCGATGACATGATAGTCAAGAGCAAAGTACCCAGTAATCATATCATCGACTTGACTAAAACCTTCCAGCAACTTCGAGAGTTCGGCATTCGACTTAATCCCGAAAAGTGTGTGTTTGGAGTAAACGCGGGAAAATTTCTCGGATTTATGGTGTCAGAAAGAGGAATAGACGCAAACCCTGAGAAAGTGGAAGCCCTGCTGAATTTCCGAACACCTACGTCTATCAAAGACATACAGAGGCTTACCGGGAGAATCACCTCCCTAAGCAGATTCATCTCCAGGTATGGTGACCGATGTCACCCGTTCCTCAAAGTACTCACCAAAGTCTCCAAGGAAGGTGGTACCTCTGGAATCCAGGAACATCCATGGAATACGGAATGCCAGAAGGCCTGGGAAGAGCTCAAGAGTTATCTAACTCGCCTCCCAACACTTCAACAACCACGGGACGGGGAACCCCTCATCCTCTACCTTGCAGTCACTGAAAAGACGGTAAATTCTGTCTTAGTGAAAGAAGAGGCTGGGAAACAATGGCCGGTGTATTACGTAAGCAAGTCCCTGCATGGCGCCGAGACGAGGTATCCGTTGCTCCAAAAAGCTATATATGCATTAGTACTGGCAGGTAGGAGATTACGACCCTACTTCCAAGGACACGCCATCACCGTACGAAGTAATTTGCCCCTGCGAGATGTGATGAAAAAAGTGGAGCATTCGGGAAGACTCTCAAAATGGTGCATCAAGCTCGGTGAGTATGACATTACTTACGAGCCTAGAAAGGCAATAAAGGCTCAGGCACTTGCAGACTTCATTGCCGAGATCCCTGACATTGAAAAGATCGAAGCACTCGCGGGAGGTGAAACAGAGATTGACCCAAAATGGAAGCTCTTCGTCGATGGAGCGTCAGGCGCAGAACATCAAGGAGCTGGAATAGTCTTTCAGGGTCCCGAAGGCATGGAAGCTTCTAAAGTAGTTAAATTCGGTTTCAATGTTACCAATAACATTGCCGAATACGAAGCCCTCATAGCCGGACTGAAAATCGCCAAAAAAGTAGGTGTGAAGAACCTTGTGGCCCACAGTGATTCACAGCTAATAGTCTGACAGACGAGGGGAGAATATGCAACAAAGGACCCAATTTTGGCTAAGTATCACGATCTCGTTCAGAAACTCATTGAGGATTTCGACTCGGTGCACATAAAGAACGTGCCTCGAAGGGATAATACTCAAGCGGATGCCTTGGCCAAAGCTAAGGAACCCATCGAAGTACTAAAATACCCCAGCACGGAGTTAATGTGCATAAAAACCTCGGGGGAGGGATGGCAAAGCTCCCTCAAAAGATATTTGGCAACTTCAGAGCTTTTTGAGGATCCTAAAGAAGCCGCAAGGGTCCGAAAGCGTGCAGGAAGGTACTTCCTCATCGGAGAAGAACTGTACAGACAAGGGTACACAACTCATCTACAAAGATGTATAGGCGAGGATGACATCAAAAAAGTACTTGAAGAGGTACATGAAGGAATGTGTGGCTCCCATATAGGAATAGACGCCCTCGCAGGAGTAATACTCCGCCAAGGTTATTTTTGGCCTACCCTAAGGAAGGATGCAAGGCAGTTCATCCGAAGATGCGACAACTGCCAAAGACACGCCAAAATCCAAAAGCTACCCTCAGAAAAAATAAATGCAACAGACTATCCCTGTCCCTTCGCCATGTGGGGCATTGATCTCATCGGACCTCTCCCAAACGCCCCAGGCAGAGTAAAATTTTGCATTGTCGCAGTGGATTATTTCACTAAGTGGATAGAAGCAGAACCACTAACATCAATCTCGGCGAAGGACGCTCAGAGATTTGTGTGGAAGAATATTATATGCCGATTTGGCATTCCGAGAGTAATAGTGGCCGATAACGGGACTCAGTTCACGGACAAGGGGTTCCAGGAATTCATGGAGGACCTTGACGTTAAGATACATTTTGCCCCAGTAGCTCACCCTTAGAGTAATGGGCAGGTCGAGGTATCTAACAGAACAATAAAAGATGGTCTAAAAAAATGGCTAAAAGAGGCAAAAGGGAAATGGCCAGGAGAGCTTCCAAGTGTGCTATGGAGCTACCGAACGACTCCCTGAAGAGCCACGGGAGAGACTCCCTTCTTGCTCGTATACGGGACCGAGGCCATTATTCCCATTGAAGTAACGCAGCCCTCGGTAAGAGTACAGGTGTTCGATGAAGGAAGAATTGAGCTTGGATTGAGAGCAAAACTGGACCTCCTCGAAGAACATCGCGAAATGGCCGAGTTAAGAAGAAAGGCCTTTCAGCAGCGAATAGCACACACTGCCAATTTGCATGTAAGGAAAAAGGAGATAAAAAAGGGAGACCTTGTTCTCCGGAAGGCCGAATTCGAACAAAGAAGGCCATCGCAAGGGGTACTTCGGGCAAATTGGAGTGGACCCTATTTGGTCATCGATGAAGTCCGCCCAGGGGTCTTTAAATTGGGTAACATTGAGGGAGTAGAGTTGAAGAATACTTGGCATTCAGACTCTCTGAAAAAATTCTATACTTAGACTTTTTTTCGAAGAAAGCCTGTATGATACTCCTCCCCGAAGTCGTCAATAAAAATACATGACGAATATGCCCTCGTTACCAAAAAATCATGCCTTGATGATTTTTCTTTATGAAATTCCGCACTAGGCTTAAAGACTCATCCGAGCAAGAAAGGAGTCCGAAAAAGGGTTCCTTCCGAAAAAAAAAAGGGGTGCAGGTGTTCTCCGAAAGTGTAAACTTAGAATCATATCAGCTTCTGAGAAAGCATATTCGGAAGAAAGAATGAAGAATGGAGAAAAAATTCTTCATTAAACAAAAAATGCTAAGGCAAAAAAAAATTACAAAGAAGGAAGAAGGAAGCCTATGACTAAGCAGGGGAAAGAGTATCCGACGCTTCTTCAGCATTATCGTCCCCGGATGACTCAGTCGAATGCACAGAGCGAGCTGGAGGAAGATTGAAGAACTCGGCTTTGGACCATGAAGATGTTGGTTCTTTGGGAAAATCCAAAGCCGATAAGTGAGAAAGATCGAGCCCAGGATGCCGAGCGAGGACCTGGTGACGAGCCAAGCAAAAACCATCTTGGAAAGACGTCTTTGACATTTGATCGCTATGGTCCTTCTCGGCCCTAAGAGCCTTCAAGTCAGCGCTTAGCTCAACAATCTTCTCCTCCAGTTTCTTCTTCTTCCTGCTCTTCGTCTCTTTCTTCCTACTCTTCGCCTCCTTCTTCAACGACGCAATCTCAGCGAGTGCCTTCGCAAGCTCATCGCCGTCTTGAGCGGCCTTCTTCTGAAGGGCCTCATTCTCTAAAGAAAGGGCCGAGCACTTTGAGCCGAGGACTTCAACCTTGGCTGAGAAGTCAGTAAGAAGCTCCTGCCTGCTGGACGCCACCTTGGCCCGAAGATCCCGAAGGTCTTCCTTCGCAATTTTGTTTAACTCACCATATTTTAAGGCATATTGGGTGAGAGACTCCTTCGTCTTGCACAAGGAACCTTCGGACTGAGAGCGGGTCTCCGTTTGTTTTGCTGACCAGGCGCGGAAGTACCCGCTATATGCCAAAAGCTGCAGAAAACCAGAAACATCAAATAAGTATCGGAAGGCAGGTGGTAGCTTAGACGAGCAAAATTCTAAAAAGAAAGATCACCTGAGCAGCGTGCTGGGTCATCCTTGCCGCGAGGATCTCCTCGCTGGGGCATTCGATGGTAAGGGACGGAAAAGTGGCATTAGTCAGCACCCCCGTCGCCATTTGTGGAGCCATCAGCTGGCTATCCTCGGAGAACAAATCCATGTCCTACATGAACGTCCGGAAGGGCTCCCATGGAACCTTGCCCCGAGGAATCCACCGATCCCGAAGAGCCCTCCGGCGGGCAAGTGTCTCCATCCAGGAAGCAGAAGGCGCGCTCTCTGAAAGGTCACGCTGAAGTTCCATCAAGACATCATCCCTTACCCATTCATCCAAAAAATCGTAGATACGAAAAATGCTGAGATTTGTAGTAGAATGGCTATGGAACCAACCTGGTGGAACTTCGGGGACGCACTCCTCAGAACAGACCTCCCGAACATCCTCAGGGACATCCTCAGGGACATTCTTTCCATTCCTTCTTCTGCCCACTTCAAACTCC
>SMDT01002536.1:0-30356 GCA_005392925.1 Aquilaria sinensis | reverse complement strand
GTCCAAGATATCAAGACTAAGCACGAGACATGGAATGTGTCACTCTCGTATAGCCCAATCTTTGGTTTCTTGATTACCGAGTAGACCAACTTAAACTGATGACATTGATATCGCATATCAACTCATCCGAGCATGGCCATGCATTTTCTAAGTCTCACTCTATCAAGGGGCCCGAAGATATCGCTCCCGTTACATAGGAGGGACAAATCCCATCTTGATCATACAAATCCCTACGCATGATATGTGACATACCCAATGACTCTTCAAGTTCACCAGTTACGAGCAACAAAGGAAAGTATCAATTAATGTGATTCACATGTAAGGAACCTTGATATCTTAGGTCGAAGGACTACATATACCCTGATCACTATGAGAATCACTTAGACACTCATATAACGATCCTGTAGTGTTCTCATGGTGGGTCCGTCAAGTACACAAGTTCTCCAACTTTGTAACCATATGTAGACTACATATCTCATTTTAGTCTCCACATATGCTAGTTGTTATGTATTATTGCAACCCGCTCCACAATAACTCTAGACCAGGGATGTTTAAGAATATCATTATTCTAGGGTTACGATTATTTTTGTTAAGTTACGCAGGAACAAAAAAACAAACATAATTGCTGGATTAATGCGCTTAATAAAATATCATGACTCAATGTGCAAAAATACAATCATCTCATGATTGGCTTTTGGGCACAACACTAACAACTTGTGAATATGGGGGTAATCCATTGGCAAAATATTCTTCCTCAGAATTAGGACGGATAAGTTGACTTAGGAATGAGCTTTGCTTATGGATTCAGTGTGCAGTCATAGGAATTGGCGCAGATGTTTCTCAAGTGTTACGGTTGTGAAAAGCACTGAAGGGGTTGGAATAGGTGGCCATAATTGATTAGGCCTATCAGGAGAATAACTATTAGGCCTATTGGTAGGATAGGATAGGCAAGGTCCAGTAGCCACAGTACCCACGAGGGGAATCCCTCTTCCGTGTCCTATTTGTTGTACTTCCTCATCCTTTCTTATGGACAGTCCTCCTCTTTTTCATGGTATCATTAAAGGATTCAGTGATCTTCCCAATCCTAATCCCATGCTCAATTCGTTCTCCAGACATGACAATGTCTGAGAAATTGGTTGCTGAATTGCCAATAAGTTTGTCATAGTATGGGTACTTTAGTGTCTAGACAAATAAAGTTACCATTTCTCTCTCCATCATGGGTGGCTGAACTTGTGCAGCTAAGTCCCTCCATCTTTGAGCGTACTCCTTGAAGGTTTCTTTCTTTTTTCTTTTCCATATTCTAAAGAATTTGGCGATCAGGAGCCAAGTCCATAACATGCTTGTAATTGTTGATGAAGGCTTGAGCGAGGTCATTCCATGTCTTGATGTTTTTCGGACCTTGACTAAGATACCATTGTAATGCAGATTTTGTAAGACTCTCTTGAAAAAAGGGTTATCCACACATTCTCGTTTTTTGTGAGTGGTTGTATTTTTCTTAGAAGCAGTGTAATGTGAGTGATGGGGCAACTTGTTCCATCATATTTTATAGAGTCTGGCACCTTAAAGTCTGAGTGAATCACAATGTCTGGCACCAAGCAAAGATCATCCACCAAGAGAGATCCAAATACAGTGCCTCCTTCAATGGCCCGAAGCCTCTTCTCTATTGTCTTGAGCTTTTGAGATTCTCCTTCTTCCTTTGACAGTGTCTTCTTTTCTTCACAAGCAGTATTATGTCTCAGGTGAATGCTATCCGACGAACCTGAATCCTGAACAAGATTCTCATGAATTGAGATCCATTGCGGGGTGAATCCCGGGGGGTAAGTGGGATCTTGTGGCTCATTAATGGGGATTTGGGTTGCTTTCCACTTGATTAGCTCCATTAATTGTCTCATATTCTCGGCCATGCTCTTTATCCTAGACTCAATATCGGTGAGACGTCCTTCCATTTGCTCTGCCATAAGTCTTGTTTGAAGCCAAGTTGAATATCAATGTTGAGTGCCAATTTTCGCTTTACCCTTTTTTTTTTTTAAAAGTGGAATTCATTAGATCTTGAATTATTAATTTAATGCATGCATGCATGAATGTTGTAGGTACTCGGTGAAAGAAGGACTACGATGGAAATTCTTGATTACTATCTCAAGACAATTGTTTAAACTACTTTTATTAAATATGGTTTCTTAAAAGAAATGGCCCAATGATATGATAAAAGAAGGCACAACCAAGGATAGCAAGGATCCATTGAAGATAACTAGTGGATCATTGACAAGGAAGAAGGCTAAGGAGCTCACTAGTGCACTTTAAGCTTTTGCATCATTCATTTTCCTGGATCAACGGCCTTGGACTTTTGAAGGAGCTTGGAGCTCACATGCAAGAAGCTCGGATGTTGACAGATTGGCGATGTTCTGGTGGAAAAATCATATCTTCAGCTAAACCGATCAGAATTCAGTGATTTCTAATTCATTGGAAAGCTAACATCTGGATCTACAAATCATATAAATACCATCAAACCCATTTTTCACGTTAAGGAGGTCCAATTTAGCTTCAAAGTCACGATTTGCGAGTCATCGCTGGTTCGGAAGCAGTTGCAGTATTTTGGGCATATGTTTGGCTTTAGATGTCCGTTTTGTGTGGTTCAGGTGTCATTTCAAAGCTAAGAAAGAGATCTACAACTTTCATGCTTTGAATTTTGAGAAATCATGGCTGCATCAAGTTCTAATTTCAGCTTGAAGTTGAAGACACAAGCAGGAACCACATGAGAAGACTATTTTGGGGTTTTTATGGCCAATCTTATTTTGTAACGTATTTTATTTTATGTTTCCTATTTATTTACATTATTTAGGATGTTATTTAGGCCATGGAAGTGATTCAGGTCACTTAGGATAAATGGAATTCGCTGCACACCTTAAACATGTGTTAAAAGGGTGTAGGAATCCTAGTTTGACTAGGTTTTCTTGAGTCCTTTGTAACTAGGTTTCCTAGGTGACTTGGGCTGCGAATTTTGCCCAGATTTTTACCCTAGTTTAGGCCTATATAAAGGCACATATTCTAGTTGTAAAACAACAGCCTTGACATGAAATAATATTGCTACTTTGGAGAGATTTTCTCTTTGGTTCTTTGTGGACTACCTTGGTGCACAAGTGTGCTTGTGTTCTTGGTGTTCTTATACTTCTCGTTTCTAGTCACAGGTTGATTAGGGGTGGGGGTCTTAAAATCCAGTCTCTTTGATGTCTTGTGGAGCTTGAAAAACATCTTGGGCGCGTTTCATGGTCTTTATACCATCGGGGTTCGCATCAGTTGGTATCAGAGCCACAAGTTCCATTGAAGGACATATCTTGTGTTCTTGTTTATCTTCGGTTTTCTTTCAATTTTTTTTCCAGTAATTTCGTGTCTTAATCCTCTGTTTTAATCCTTTTTCTTCTTGTTTCAGGTCTGTCCTTTTTATTCCATCCTTGTTCAAGTCCAAAAATCACAAAAACAACAAAAAGAAGTCAATCCGTGTTGTCTAGTGTTCTCGGTTTCAATTCAATTGTTCTTGTTTATTTCTTATCTTTCTGTTTCGTGTCCAGCCCTATTAATCTCTCTTGTTTTCATTGTTTCCAGCATCCTAGAGTCAAGAAAACACCAAAAAAAAAGAAGGATCCAAGTTGAGGAAGTTTCGGTATCAAAAAGTTGTTTCAAAATTGTGCAAGTTTCAATAGTTTCTTGTTTTGGCCAAATAGAAAACTGACTTTTTGTCTTTGGCAGCAAGGAATTTCAAGGAGAACATTTGTTTAGCATCAAAACAGCAAGCAAAAAAAAAGGAAAAAAAAGGAAGAAAAAAAAAGGAAAAAGAAAGAAAAAGAAAAGAAAAGAAAAGAGCTTGCAAAAAAAGAAGTTTCACAAAGTGTTGAAAGTTTTGAGCCCCAAAACCTATCCCATTGTTTTTGAGCCAAAAAAGCTTTCTTTGTGGTTCTTGTGATCATCAATTGCAAGAGCTTCCTAGAGTCTTTTAAAGCTTGTTTAGCCCACCTCTTTTGGAGTCAAAATAGTTCTTCAAAAATTCAAGTTTTCTTGTGTGCTTTGAGGATAGTTTTCTTAGAACTTTTGAGAACTCTTTGAATAGCAATATCTCACTAACAAATTGAGTGTTTGAGTGTTCATCTTTTGAGTGAAACACGTGAGGTGAGTGTTTGTGAGGATCTTTGTTATTTTCAGGAGTATGGAGGGCCAGGAGGATAGGAGGATGGAAGTGAGAAACAATGATGAGCCAACCATGAGAGAGCTTCAAGAAACTCTCAATAGACTTGTGGGGAGGATTGAGGACATTGACTTGAGGTTGCCAAGGAGACCAAATCCCATCTTGCAACCAAGGAGAGGTCCAAGGAGAGAAGAACCCGAGGAGGAAGAAGGAGTTTGGCATGACCATGGGCTTCCAATGAGGTGGGAGCCAAGGGAGGACAACAATCTCAACTCCATCAAACTTACCATTCCACCTTTCCAAGGGAGGAGTGATCCCGATGCATATTGGGAGTGGGAGCAAAAGATTGAGATGGTGTTTGATTGCCATCATTACTCTGAGGAAAAGAAGGTTAAATTGGCTACCATAAAGTTCACTAATTATGCTCTTGTATGGTGGAATCAGGATGTTATTTCTAGGAGAAGGAATGAGGAGGAGCCCATACACACATGGAGAGCCCTTAAAGCCTTGATGAGGAGGAGATTTGTTCCTAGCTACTACACTAAAGATCAACGCCTTAAGCTTCAAAAGCTAGTGCAAGGCCAAAGGAGTGTGGAGGACTACCATAAAGACTTGGAGATGACCTTGACCCGAGCCAACATCATGGAGGATGAGGAGACCACCATTGCTAGATTCATTAATGGTCTCAATCCTGAGATTGCCAACAAAGTGGAAATGGTGCCTTATTTCAATATGGAGGACTTGCTTCACCATGCCACCGAGGCTGAGAGGATCATCAAGAGAGCAAAGGCATCCAAGATGTGTCAAGGAGGAATTTCCACATGGAGAGGAGCATGGAGTAAGGATGTGAGAGAAGTACCCAAGCCAAAAGTGGAGGCCACAAAAGGAGACTTGTCTCAACCTCAACAAGAAAAGTCAATCATGCTTGTACCACTTTCACCACAACAAGTCTTGGAGGATCAAAGAAAACTTCAAAGTGAGGTTGAGAGAAAAGAAAAAGAGGGGAAAGTTGAGGGCAAGAGTGATGAGGGGAAAGCCGAGAGAACAATCGAGAGATTAAGTGAGAAGAGTGAACATGAGGGGAAGAAGAGTGGAGAGTTCCCGAGAGAAGAAATTGAGTGCGAAGTTGAGAGAAGACAAGAGTGCAATGAACCCAAGCCGAGTGAAGAGAGAAAGACCTACAGAGAAGCCATACTTTCATCTAACATAACAAAGTCTTTTTCTAGTGTTGTGTTGTCTTCTTTTCAGGACTTAAGTGGAGATAAGCTACAAGAATCAAGTGAGTTGCTGCCCATTAAAGAAGTTGGTGTTCCTAATATTCTAAGCCATGTCCCATGCATCAAACCAACAAAGGAGGTTGAAAAGGAACAATTTGAGGTAAGTCCAAGTGATTTCATATGCAAAAGTTTGCCTAACATTGTTTCTTATCCTATGTTTCAAGGGGATGAAATTAATGCAACTCCAACCAAAGCCATTGAGTGCAAAGGTGAAAATTTTGTGGTTCCTACACCAAAGGAAGATACTTGGAGACTAAGTCCAACCACTGTAATGTATTTCTTCCTAACACCTAGATTTGATGTAGTTTTGCATGAAAATCTCAAACAATGTGTGTTTGCTTGCAATGTTATTTTGAAAAATGGTTTTCATGAAACTAGATTAAGAGAAGGAAGTAAGCATGAAACTTTGACAAAATATGGTTTTAAAGCTTCTAATTCTTTGGTTTTGTCAAATCCTCTTTGGAATTGCTTGAGTTTCTCTAAAGAAAAATCTGTTTTGGTGTCTTTTGTTTTTGATTTTGTTTGTTTTGCATCCATGTCACATTGTTTTGTTTTGTCTCAAGTTAAATCTACTTCTTTGGAATTTTTCATGCATAAATTAGTTCTTACACATGCATTACATACTTCTTTGATTCACATTTATGTTCAGCCCATTTTTGTGTGTCAATCTTTAATTTCCAGCAAGCATTTTTTTGTCATGACACATGCATTACACAAACTTTTGAGCATTGATCTTTTTGCTTTATGTCCAAACCTGAAAGTTTTTATTTTGAGTGAAAATTCTGGTTTTAAATTCAGCCTTTTAAGGAGGTATGTTGAGTCCTTTGTTTTGTGTCACATCCCATTCACAAATTTCATGCATTGTTGTGCATATACATGCAAAAATAAGTTTGCTACTGAATTGGTTTCACTTAATCCTATCTACTCCAATCTTGTTTCATTTAAAATGCTTAGGATTTTTGTGAAATTCATGCATCCTAGTTTTGTTATTAGTTTAGGCCACATTGTGTTCAATTCTTGTTTATTTGAATGGCCTATGCAAACTATTGTCTTGACATGCATAACTTGTGTTTTTCATAACCATAACACTTGTGTGAGTTTAGGTCCATTTGTTTTGAGTGCATACAGCATCCCTAAGGTAAATTCTTCCAACACTTTTCCTAGTTTTGGGAATAATGTTTTTGAGATGGCAAAGGCAATGAAAGTGATGCCTAGAGTTAAGATGAAAATTGTGCAAACTTTCAGATTTTTTGTGGTAATTGCTTCTAATTTTGTTTTTGAACCTGGAGGTATCAAAATTATCATTGCATTTGGATATTGGTTCAGGTTTTTTACAAGATTAAAGCTCCATACACAAGCATCCCATGCTATTGGTGCTTATGCGAAAGGTATGTGCTTATGTGTTAATCATTTCATTGTTATTGATTCAATTCCCTTTTCTAATGCAGGTTTTGATTCGAGGATGAATCCTTCTAAGGAGGGGGGAGCTGATACGATCAAAGAAGGCACAACCAAGGATGGCAAGGATCCATTGAAGATAACTAGTGGACCATTGACAAGGAAGAAGGCTAAGGAGCTCACTAGTGCACTTCAAGCTTTTGTTTCAAGCTTTTTCATGGAGAATGGCCTTGGAATTTCTCAAGGAGCTGCTGAAACATGCAAGGAATCATATGGAGATGATGCCCAAGCTTGGATGTTGACAGATTAGCGATGTTCTGGTAGAAAAATCATATCTTGAGCTAAACAGATCAGAATTGAGTGATTCTTGATTCATTGGAAAGCTAACATCTGGATCTACAAATCATATGAAGATCATGAAACCCAGTTTGCACGTTAAGGAGGTCCAATTTAGCTTCAAAGTCGCGATTTACGAGTCATCGCTGGTTCAGAAGCAGTTGCAGTATTTTGGGCATATCTTTGGCTTTAGATGTCCGTTTTGTGTGGTTCAGGTGTCATTTCAAAGATAAGAAAGATATCTACAACTTTCATGCTTTGAATTTTGAGAAATCATGGCTGCATCAAGTTCGAATTTCAGCTTGAAGTTGAAGACACAAGCAGGAACCACCTGAGAAGACTATTTTGGGGTTTTTATGGCCAATCTTATTTTGTAACGTATTTTATTTTAGTTTCCTATTTATTTAAATTATTTAGGATGTTATTTAGGCCATGGAAGTGATTTAGGTCACTTAGGATAAATGGAATTCGCTGCACACCTTAAACATGTGTTAAAAGGGTGTAGGAATCCTAGTTTGACTAGGTTTTCTTGAGTCCTTTGTAACTAGGTTTCCTAGGTGACTTGGGCTGCGAATTTTTCCCAGATTTTTATCCTAGTTTAGGCCTATATAAAGGCACATATTCTGGATGTAAACACACAGATTAATGCCAAAATAATATTGCTCTTTGGAGAGGTTTTCTCTTTGGTTTTTTGTGGACTGCCTTGGTGCACAAGTGTGCTTGTGTTCTTGGAGTTCTATACTTCTCGTTTCTAATCACAGGTTGATTAGGGGTGGAGGTTTCAAACCTAGTCTTTTTGATGTCTTGTGGAGCTTGAATCACATCTTGGGCGCATTTCATGGTCTTTATACCATCGGGGTTCGCATCACCCAAGGTACAACATTGCTTCCTAGCCTTGGTGATAAACTCCATCATTTTTTGAATGGTTGATGATGAGGTAGGCCAACTCAGTATCTCCAATTCTTTGGCTTCTTCACTCATTTGTTGAGCTTGATGTGTGGCTTTTCTAACTTCAGCCAAGAATACCTCCACTTGATGCTGAGAAAGCCTGTATTAATCTTCCCAATATCTTGCTTTCATCTCTCTTTGATCAATTTCTTCAACTAAGTGAGAGATAACTTGTTTTTGATATTCGACTTTTCTTCCAGGTGTTGTGTTTTATGGCTGAGTTGTTGTACATCAATGAGCATTCTTTTGTTCTTCTCTTTCTCTCATTCTAGCTCTTTCTCGTGTTCTCTCTTAGCCAACTTTCTGGGAGCATCAATGGGTAGCACTATTCCTTTCTTTCGATTGTTTCTCCATTCACAATATGTGGTGGGAGAAGGAATAGGGTCAGACTTCAGTATAAAAAGCCTTCTCCATGCAATTGAGATACCCATCGCCAACTTTTTTGCCATTGGGTCTTCATGTGAGAATTCCAACTTGTTCAAATTATAAGTCATGGGGATAAATTGCATGGACCCAAATTGCTTCCGTACTTGTGTCGGGGCATAACTTGTTCTTCCCCATATGCCAAGAAGAGGAACCCATGGCCAATTGCCACAATGATAGATGATACAGGTGGATGTGGACCAGGGAGCTCTCCATTCTATTTGCAGCTCGGTGATGTTCTTGAAGTAGTTGATCCATCCTTCCTTACTCTCATGGTGGATCGATTCACTTTTCAAAAAGGCTTCAATTGGAATAAATTCCTTTGAAAAGCGATTCCCAAAATTCGTTTTATCATATGGGAGGTAGCTCTTGATCCATATAGTGAGCAGATGAGAACATCCAATAAACTTGCCCCCGATTTGGCGACAAAAATTTAATGATCTAATGGTCTCGGCAAGAATGGCTGGAGTTGGACTCACTTGAGCCTTGCGGATTTGCTCGAATAGTGAGATAACTTCTCCTTCAATAAATCCGATGATCCTAGGAAAAATCACCAAGCCATATATCGCCAAAGCAAAAGTCTTATGTCTTTGATCCTTTTGTGGGAGAGTGTGGATGAGTTGCTTCAGGTCATTCCAACTAATGTATTTACGATGCCCCTTTGTTAAGAACTTGGATTGAAGAACGGCAGCTGGCAAATCTAATAGTTTAGCCAAGGCTCGATAAGGCTCGATTCTTTTGTCATGATGGTAAGTCTCCATTGGATATTCAGATGGCCAACCTAAGAGGTTGTTGTACTCCTCAATTGTGGGGACAAGATCCATCTTGTTGAAGGAAAAACACCGGTAGTGTGGATCCCAATGTTGTATCAGTGCGCGAATGAGTGACGTATCTACAATGATTTTGAGCAGGTGGGCAATATGGCCATATGCCGATCTCCAACTACCCCATACTCTTGATAATTCGGTTACGTCATTCTGATCCACACGGACTGACACTTGGTCCTTGAGGTGCACATGGCTATGTGGCGTTAGAGATTCTGCATAAAGCTTTTGGGCCATTTCAGAAAATTCCATGGCTTCTGGTTGGGTCTCCACTATCGTGGCATCCCAAGATTCATTAATGGCAATGGGAAGGTATTCAAGAATATCCATGGTAATAATGCTTTTACCGAGTACTTAACCTAATGAATGATATGAATGTGCCAAAAAAATCAACAAGGAAAAGTGGAGTCAGTTAAAAGCAACATACAGAGTCATAAGTTACGCAATATAAGTATACGAATAATGCAAAAATTTATGCCTATGGTGATGAAAACAAAGCATAGGAATTCTATGATTGGTTCTGTAGTAGAGTGAGGAGTTCTATATGCATAAGGTGGCTTGTCAAAAAGGCCGAAGGTAGTTCCCAAATCCCATCACTAAATTATAGTGACAGCCCAATTCCTTACCCACAAGGGTTTATGTAAGGAAAGGATTAATCCGGGTCGTAGCTTTTCATGGGCCCATGCAGAGACTATTCATCTCAGGAGGCAATACACTACTTTGCTACTTGAAACCAGTGAAGGCTTGGAGACCATGGTCTCACAAGGACAACAACACCAATTCCGCTTTGAAAGAATGTGGTTGCATTGAGGAAACTCGGGTGTAGAGTTTCATGTCATGAGTGCATATTGCATGCTTACAATGAACAAGTATAGCACATGAATCCATGCAAAGATAAGCAAAGAAGAACAAAACAAATCAACTTTTAGGCTCGACTCACGACTAGCATTTCCCCAGTGGAGTCGCCAAACTGTGGCAACGTGGTTTTTTTTTTTGGAGTCGCCACCAATTGGTTTCACTTAGGTCGATTGAACACCTTAAAAATGGTCTACGAGTTCGAGAGTTCGGGAGTACGGTTACGTAAAATAACTTTATTCTAACGCCCAAAATTGGCACCTTAGTTGATTTTAATTTTATTTTGCTTGCTTTTAAATAATTTCAGTTAATTTTCAAACCATGGATTCTAACCGAATCACCTGGATATGGACTTCTAAATCTTGGTGCTTGATTTTTATTCATTTTTATAATAAATTTGATATTTCCAAAACCATGGACTCTATCGAGTCACCCGGATGTGGAATTTAACGAATTTTAATTTTTTTTATTGATTATTAAATATTTTAATTAATCATCAATCCATATCATAAATTCTACTGAATTATCCTAATTATGGATTTTAATGATTTTAATATTATTTTTTTTTTATTTTATTTTTTTTCTTATTATTTTTTTTTGAAAGATTTTTTTTAAGTGATTATCCAATCCATGGATCTCATTAGATTAGCCGAATGTGGATCCTAAATTTGTTTATATTATATATTTTTTTTAAGAAAAAGAAAATACTTATTAAAAAACCATTGATTTTATTAGATCATCCGGTTATGAATTTCTAAATTTACTTTAATAAACGGCATAAGAGGCTAGACTTTGTTATTTAAAGAAAATAATAATTTAGAAAAAAAGTAAATGACTCGACACTCCAAATAACCAATAATTCTAAACAAGATAAGAATAACAGAAAAATAAAAGATGGGGGTCTTGGTCATAATAGAAATAATAAACTACAAAAAATAATAAATAAGGAAGTAAGATGAGGCTCTTGGCCAGCCATATATAAAAAAATGGTAAACAAAAAAGTAATTAAGATTAACCATCCACACAAAGAAATAATAAGATGTAGAAATTAAATAAAAAATAAATAAATAAAGAAAATGGGGCGCTTGGTCATCCACGTAAAAAAAATAAAGTGCAGAAAGTAAATAAAAAAGTAAATAAATAAATAAAGTGGAGCGCCTAGCCATCCACATGACAGAAAATAATAAAATGAAGAAAAAAGTAAATAAAAATAAACAAAGTGGAGCACTTGGCCATCCACATAAAAAATAATAAAGTGCAGAAAGTAAATAAATAAATGAAGTAGGGCACTTAGCCATCCACATAACAGAAAATAATAAATTCAGAAAGTAAATAAAAGTACATAAATAAATAAAGTGGGGCGCTTGGCCATCCACATAAAAAATAATAAAGTGCAGTGATAGTCAAAGTGCTATCGCCCGAACATCTAAGGACCTAGGGAAAAAAGGAGTCAGACACCTGAGATACACGATCTCGGCGGCCCGTCGAATACCAACCTCGGGAAACTAGCGTGTCGCCTCCCTTGGGAAGGCGACCGAACCAGCTTCGGGGGATAAGAACCAGCTACCTTCTGCAGGAGAAAGTCCCTCGAAGGACTAACTTCGGAGCCAGTGAATACCCCGAAGTACCAGTCTGACTCCGAGAAAATGCCCCTCACTCTGAAGGGAGACATCAACCAAGGGGACCTCAGAGGTACGGCAGGAGCCATCAAGGAGTCTCTGACATTCCGCCCGCACACCCTGCACGCCGCCCTCATATGCACTCTGACATGCCGCCACTACCCACGTTCTGTCATGTAGGGCTACGCTTGTTGCAGCACGTGGCCCAAGGAGCCTGCAGGTGCCTAGGGGCCCCCACGCCCAGAAGTACGGATGACATCCGTCCATACACGTGTCACAATCCGAAGGGCTCACTCCCTCCCATATACATCAGGGGAATAGTTTCAGGGGCGGCATAAAAAGGGGAATCTCTCTCCTCTCTCGCCCTGGAATCCTCTCCTTTCAGGCCCCTAGGAAACACGGCAAGGCAAGAGTCTCTTGTGCTTACTACCGCCTCTCCACCTCTCAAAGCACTAACTTGGGTGTCAGAGGCTCCTCCTAAGAAAAAGACTCCGGGGACCTTCTAACCCCTGTTTCCTGAGTGTTTCAAACAGGTCCTCCTAAGAAATCCCCATTTCGGGCGCTCTCCCATACCGGAAGTCCTTCTCGGCCTCACCGTGCCTGCCACATGAAGATGCTGCTGGCCATCATAAGTGATCCACACAGAGCACATTCTTTTGGGACTCGCCTGCGCCTCCTGAAGTCCCTACTGCATTCACCACGACACACAGTGGAGATGATGCTGATGGGCATCACTTGGCGCCCTCTGTGGGACTCACCCCCAGGTCGTCATTGTTAAAACTCGGCATTCTAAGGACAAGGGACTTTCGAGGTCCCCGTCCGCGCCAGAGGTCCAACCGACGACCGAACAACTCCAGTAGGGACTTCCCTGCCCGAGGACAAACGTCCTCTGACTATTACCATGGCCTTCCTGCGCGAGTTCCCATGCTCTGTCATGGTCGAAATGACGCAGCAGTTAGACCGAAGATGGCCGCAGCCAAATTCAGGCCGAAGGCCCTCCTCATCAGTACCTTGCTGGGAGAAAAGTCCTATGTCAACTCACAGGAGTTTGGGGAAGCGTAGATTAATGAGATGAGTCCTTGACAGGAAGCATACCTTTCGGAACGTGACCTACGGGAAAAATGGGGTCAAGATGACCCAGACCTCCCCATCAAAGGAGTTCTGCACCTGAAGAAAAGTCGCCGTCTCCTCGGCCAGAAAGTCAAATACCCATTGCCCTAAAAGGCCGTCTGCGCCTTGGTACTTATAGGCAGAAGGATGCAACTCTACTTCCAAGGACACGCTATCACTGTCCAGAGTGACCCGCCTCTATGCGACGTTATGAAAAAGAATAGAGCATTTGGGAAGACTATCAAAATGGTGCATCGAACTCAGAGAGTACTACATCACGTGTGAGCCTAGAAAAGAAATAAAAGCCCAGGCACTGGCAAACTTTATTGCCGAAACCCCAGAAATGGAAAATGCTGAAACCAATGAGGGAGACCGAGCGAAGGTAGATCCAGAGTGGAAACTCCTTGTCAAAGAAATCCTAAGCGCAAAACAGCAAGGCGCTGGAGTAGCCCCTTGGGGGCCCGAGGGCAGGGAAGCCACCAAAGCCATCAAATTTGGTTACCAAAGTATTGGGCCATCTAAGCATGGCAACGCTAGGTACAACAACCACGGACAAAGGGTGGAAAGATCCTACAAAGAGGTATCTCGCAACCAAAGAGTCCCGAAAATCCTCATAAAGCGGCAGAAAGTGCGAAGACGTTCCAGACGATATTCCCCAATTGAGGAAGAATTATACCGGCAAAGGGTACGTAAGTCCGTTATAGAGATGTATCGGTAAAAGGGTGCAGGACAATTCATCCAGGAAGTGTGAAAATTGCCAGAGACACACCAACACCCAAAGGCTGCCTTCGGAGAGGATAGCCCCGGAAGATTACCCTTGCCCCTTTGCAGTACGGGGCATAGACCTCACCGGGCCACTCCCAACAGCACCCGAAGGAGTGAAGTTCTGCATAGTAGTAGTGGACTACTTCACTAAGTGGAGCGAGGCAGGACCCCTAGCGGCCATTCCGGCAAAAGATATACAAAAATTCATCCAGAAGAACATGATATGCAGATTTGGCATATTGACGGTGATAATGGCCGATAATGGTTCCCAGTCTGTGAATAAGGGATTCCAAGAATTTGTCACCAACTTTGGAATACAAACAGACTTCGCCCCATTAGCTCAGCCCCAGAGCAATGAATAAGTAGATGTAGCTAGCAGAACTGCAGAAGAGGGACTGGAAAGGAGGTTAGGGGAAACAAAGGGAAAGTGGCCAGGAGAACTTCCTAACGTACTGAGGAGTTATCAAACAACTCCCCGAGGGGCCATGGGGGAGACACTTTTCTCATTTATCTCTAGTACAGAGGCCATTATCCTTGATTGAAATAGTACGGCCATCAGTTAGAATACAAGTGTTCGACAAAAGAGGAAACGACCTCGGGTTGAGAACTAAGCTCGACCTAGTTGGCAAACGCAGAGGAATGGCCGAGCTCAGAGGAAGGGCTTTTCAGCAAAAGGTGGCCATGAGCACAAACCTGCATGATAGGCCAAAAGGAATAACGAAAGGAGACCTCATCCTCCGAAAGGCCGAGTTTGAACCCCGAAAACCGTCCCATGGGGTTCGGGCAAACAGGAAAGGGCCTTATTTGGCCATAGACGAGGTCCGAAAGGGTGTATACAAGCTTGGTGACACCGAAGGGGGAAAACTGAAAGAATACATGGCACTTGGATGCCTTAAAGAAACTATATACTTAGAATTTCAAACAAGAAATTGTATAGGTTAGAAATTTGTCTAAGTACAGAAGGTTTCCCCTATCTGAAGAGTACTCACCGAACAAAGCTGAAGCACACACTCCCGAAAATCAAGTTTTCCTTCCGAAGTCGGTTGGGCTATATGCCCAAAAAAGGTGAAGTCTATCAAATACGGCCAACAAGGGTAGGCTAAAATTTGCCTAAGGGAACTTCGCCAACAACGAACGTTTACTCGAAGCTTGGCTGATGAAACGAGCAAAGTGTACCTCTCCGAAGTCCCTTGATCGAAAGTGGTTGGGGCAATTAGGAAACAAAAATTACTCAAAAGACTTAAACCAAATTATGAGGGAAAATTCATTGAAGAAGTTCTTGGTACAAGAAGAAGGTTACAAGAAGAAAAACACAAAGGAAAAAGAAGAAGGCAAAGGCCCTAGAATATCTAAGGGACCCCGGCGTCATGGGAAGCTCCGGCTCCTGTGTCTTTGGTCGTCGCCTTCGGTGTAGGAGGAAGGGAAAATGGCAGGTTGAGGAGCTCGACTTTTGACTAAGTCCTCCAAGGATCCTCGGGAATATCTAGGGCAGCCAAGAAGGAAAGGTCGAGGTCCGGATATTTCTTCAGAAATTGGTGACGAGGTAGGCAGAAGCCATCCTGAAAGGCAACCTTGGTCGCCTAAACGGCTTTGTCTTTTTCTACGTCCAAGTCATCCGCCTCATTCTAAAGATCTGAAACCTCTTTCCAAAGATCTGCAACCTCCTTCTCCAGCTCCTTTATCTTTTTCTTCTTCTTTGAATCCTTCTTCAGTGAGTCGACCTTAGCTTGAAGTTCGGCGTTGTCAGCAAGAGCCTTCGTTAGGAGAGCCGCCTCTTCTTCTTTCTCCTTCTGAATGGCCTCATTGGCTGAGGATAAGCTCACAACCTTCTCACTAAGGTCGGACAACTGCTTTGCTGCCCAAGCTCGAATGTATCCACTATACCCCAGGAGCTACAAAAAAGAAGGTACTTAGTGAAATTTGCACATGGAAAGCCAAAACACTTAGACAAAAAAATGGGAGGAAAAATGAAGAGGCCTGAAGAACTACCTAGGCAGCATGCTCGAAAACCTTAGCGCCAAGGGTATCCTCGGAGGCACACTCCTCGGCAACTGCCTTGAAGGAAGCCTGAGTGAGCACGCCCCTCGCCATTTGGGGAGCCATTTCCCGGCAATCCTCGGAGAACAGGTTCATGTCCTCCGTGAAAGACCAGAATGGCTCCCTTGGGACTTTGTCCTTCGGGATGTGGGAATCCCGTAGAGCCCGCCTTCAGGTATGCTCAACCATCCAAGCTGAGGGCGCCAGATCTTCTGAAAAGTTGAAAGCGTAAGTCAGACAAAGCTCCTTAACTATAAAAGTTATGAGGATACGAGTATTAAAAAGGGGTAAGAGACAAACCAGGCGCAACCTCAGGAACGTCATCATCGGAGTCCCGGACCTCCTCCACGTCGGCAGGAATATCTTTGCCTTTATCCCTTCGGCGTTTTTCCAACTCCTCAGCAGAGGAACCCCCTGCCAAAAAGCCCAAAAGATCCACCAACGTGGCGGGACTTAAAGCAACAATAGCAGTAACCACCCCGGCAGGAACCTCGGCGGTAGTATCAAGCTCGGGGGGAGTTTCAGGCTCGGCGGGAGTTTTAGGCTTGGTAGAAGTCGCAATGTCACCGCGGGCCTCCGCCACATCCTCTGGGGGTGGAAGAAGGGTGTCCTGCTTCGCCTTCTTGGCCGAAGACGGTCTGCTCCCAGTAGTCTTGCGCTTCTTGGAGACTCCTTTCTTTGATTGTTCTTCCTTCTCGGCCTGACCAAGGAAGAGAAACTTATAGTAGGTAGCAGATTCGTCGCCCATCTCTAAAAAAGAGGGAAAACATCAGTGTGAGTCTAGACAGGCACTTTTGCTGAAAACTTTGAAAGGAAACTTACTTTCAAAAAAGGCTTAAGTGAGCTCGCTTCGAAGGAGCTTCACTAGCCAAGAGTCCTTCCCCTCGGTAGCAGGAGTTGGCACGCCGAGATCCGTCTTATGCTCCTTAACTACCCCCAACTCCCGAAGGACTTCCTCAGTCATGAGCTTCCACATAATGGGGAAGGGGTAGAGAGAGCGTGGAGGGACCTCGGCATCCCAGTCGGCGACAGCCCGGATACGTCTATCGAAGTCCTCAAACCTCGCCACCAACTCGGGAGTTAGCAACTTTTTGGGATCCATGACATCCATCTCCAGCTTTTCTCGAGCCCACTTAGTCGGAACATACGACCAGGCCTCCGCCACCTTCAGGAAGAAGAACTTCCTTTGCCACCCTCGCCAGCTATCTTTGGTAGCGAAGGTGAACATGAATTTTTTGCTCCCAGATCACCAAGGTAGCATGAAATAAAAGCCACCCTTCGATCCTGGATAGAGCTTGTAATACTACATAAACAGGATAAAATGGGGTTATACCCCGAAGACCCCGCACATGCATAGAAAGGCGTTGAAATAGCAGTAAGAGTTGGGAGGAAGTTGATTCATGGCTATGCCATGAAACTGGCAAAAGTCACAAATCATCTTCGGCGGAGGAAACCGAAGTCTGGCCTTCAGTTGGGCTCAAAAAACGGTAACCTCGTCCTCCCGGTTCATAAGCTAAAGTGACCGAGGGGGGGTAACCTTGTGGTGGCGTAGGAGGGAAGGAAAAATTTGGCTGTCCACTTCTCTAATTTCTTAGAAGTGGAGCAGCAAGGGTGAGACATAAGAGGTTGCCAGCTCTCGGGAATAGGCAAAGACATGGTTGGCCAAAAAAGAGACTTCGGAAAGAAGAAAAATGACTTCGGGAAGCTAGAAGAAAAACAGAAACCGAAGTTGGGACCCACCAAAAGTCTTGCCGAAAACAGGATTTGTGGACGCCGTCATGAAAAGTGGCCGGGAGAAGCACTGTCGTAAACACCGCCGCAAAAAAGGAAGAGAAGGCACAAGAGCAGACGAGAGCAAAGTGAGAGCAAAGAAAAACAAATGAAGAGTATGACAGGAAGAGGCTTATATAGATCGAGGAAGGGTAGCCAAAAGGGCGTCATAATTGCTGCGCGAAGGCGAAACGTGGCCATAATTGCCCCTCGAGCGCGAAAAGACGTACCCATCCCAACCAACACCTGCCACGTGTCGCCCGTCACGAAAAACTATGACGCATTTTTTGACATCCTGAAAACCCGGGAGCACCGCTTCAGACTGACACGCCTAGTTCCAAGACGTGATGGTCCACTAGTCTATGGCAGAAAAAGTGAAGAGGTTGGGTATCTCGAGAATACCAAAAGGCGGACAGGTGACACCTGTCTGAACAAGGCTTATCCCCTATGTGGTAAAGCGCCTCTCCTGCGAACATCACACTCCGAGTCCTGAAAGGCGCCCGCAAAAAGACCACTAGCTGAAGTCTCTACTCCGGTTTTCCGAGGGGGGGGGGCATCTGATAGCCAAAGTGTTATCGCCCCGAACACCTAAGGACCCCAGGAAAAAAGGAGTCAGACACCTGAGGTACACGATCTCAGCAGCCCGTCGAATACCAACCTCAGGAAACTAGCGTGTCGCCTCCCTTGGGAAGGCGACCGAACTAGCTTCGAGGGATAAGAACCAGCTACCTTCTACAGGAGAAAGTCCCCCGAAGGACTAACTTCGGAGCCAGAGAATACCCTAAAGTACCAGCCTGACTCCGAAGGGAGACATCAACCAAGGGGACCTCGGAGGTACAGCAGGAGCCATCAAGGAGTCTCTGACATTCCGCCCACACACCCTGCACGCCGCCCTCATATGCACTCCGACACGCCGCCACTACCCACGTTATGTCATGTAGGGCTACGCTTGTCACAGCACGTGGCCCGAGGAGCTTGCAGGTGGCTAGGGGCCCCCACGCCCAGAAGTACGGATGATATCCATCCATACACGTGTCACAATCTGAAGGGCTCACCCCCTCTCATATACATCAGGGGAATGGTCTCAGGGGCGGCATAAAAAGGGGGATCTCTCTCTTCTCTCGCCCTGGAATCCTCTCTTTTCAGCCCCCTGGGAAACACGGCAGGCAAGAGTCTCTTGTGCTTACTACCCCCTCTCCACCTCTCAAAGCACTGACTTAGGCGTCGGAGGCTCCTCCCTGGAAAAAGACTCCGGGGACCTCCTAACCTCTGTTTCCTGAGTGTTTCAGACAGGTCCTCCTGAGGAATCCCCGTTTCAGGCGCTCTCCCTTACCGAAAGTCCTTCTTGGCCTCACCGTGCCTGCCACACGAAGATGCTGCCGGCCATCACAGGTGATCCACATAGAGCACCTTCTTTCGGGACTCGCCTGCGCCTCTTGAAGCCCCCGCCGCATTCACCACGACACACAGTGGAGATGATGCTGATGGGCATCATGCAGAAAGTAAATAAAAAAGTAAATAAATAAATGAAGTGGGGTACTTAGCTATTCACATAACAGAAAATAATAAATGCAGAAAGTAAATAAAAGTAAATAAATAAATAAAGTGGGGCGTTTGGCCATCCACATAATAGAAAATAATAAATGCAGAAAGTAAATAAAAATAAATAAAAGTGGGACGCTTTGGCCATCCACGTAAAAGTAGGAGGTACAACCTTCTGCAAAAATAATAATAAGAAAGAACAGAAAGAAAAGAAAAGAGAGAAAAAAAAAGTTGTTGTTAATAATTAGTTCTGAAAAAAAAAAAGAAAGTTAGTGGCTAAAATGAATGAAATAGAAAGATCAAGGATTAAAGGAGAGTTATACCAAAAGAGATGTAATTTTGAATCCGATGGTCGGGTCGCGTTTTTTGGCCGAAACGGTTTCGCTCCTCCTCTGATTCAGGCGATTGATCGACCAATCAGGGACGGCGAAGGGCGGAGCTTTGATCGGCGACGGCGACGGCAACGGCGAGACGGCGAGGGCTGGAGGCAGCGACGGCGTGGGAGTGACGGCGGGGATGACAGGCAAGCTCGGCGTAGACGGTGGCGAGGAACGTCGGCGACGAGAGCAGGGGACGTCGACGGAAGCGGTGGTGGTGTCACTGGAGGAGTGTCGGGAAGGCGACGGCGAAGGACGGAACGGAAAAATGGAAAAAAATGAAGGGTCATTTTTTTTTTACCAGAAAATGTTGGATGGCAGACGCAGAGTGACGGCGTAGTGGGAGCAGCTAGGAAAGGTTTAGCATTTCTGGGAAGAGGGAGGAGAGGCCAGGGACTAAAGCTACAGTTTTTTCTTTTTAAGTTAGGAGCTAATATCTTGCCAATTTTGTGTCTTTCTTTGTAGGTTTGGACCGTATTTATAGTAGTGGAGTATTGGATTCCCTAAATTTAAAAATTTTGAAATTTAATTAAAAACAGATTCAAAACATAATCTGGTTAAAATTACAGTTTTAGTCCTTCACCTCTCACTGATTACTGGTCTTGGTCCTATATTTTTCGTGAAATTACAAGTTGGCCCAAATGTCTGTTTTGTCAATTTAGCCCAAAACCTTGCGAATAATTACCAGATTTTCCTAGAATTTCAAGATTTTGTCATATTTTTCCCAAACTTCTCAATTTTTTCAGATTAACTCCAAACTTCTCAATTTTTTCATTTATTATTCTTTTTTTTTTATTATATATTTTTATTTATTTATTATTATTTTTTTTCATTTATTATTCTTTTTTTTTTATTATATATTTTTATTTATTTATTATTATTTTTTTAACTAACCCTACGAAACGAAATGCCCCCTAAACTAATTTTTTTTTTAATTTTTCTTTAAAAAAGTAATAACCGGACGAAATTGGGTGTCAACACAAGGCTATCCCATACATGTCCAATATAGATATTAATTTCATGCTCTTGCATCTAGCAACTTTATATGGCTAAAACAGAATTTACAGGTAAGCAGCCTATCAATCACACTTAGGCAGCTTTGCACCACATCACATACATAGCCAAAACATTACTGAAATGTTCACATACTTGTCTCATTTTACAAACACTACATGTACATGCATACATGCACTACATAATGGTCTTAAGTCAACCAAATACGCACCCTAAGTTATAGGAGTGCCTAAGACACAATGGACTCTAGAAACAAAATGTTGGACAGCTACTGCATAACACAATAAGCACCATCACTAAAAATACCAAATGTGCTCCTAAAATCACCAAACTTTCTATATCACAACTAGACATATGAAAGTTTAAGTACCTGAAAATTCAGAGCAAAAATCAAATGACAAGCATTAGTTTGAAGGTGATCTCTCAGCTGGACCTGAAATGACAGAATTGAGGGGAGTAAGTTTCATTGAGAAACTTAGTTAGGGTAACACTTGGATTCAATAGGCAATGTAACCATTGATAGCCAAAGGCTATTGCCTCCTCGGTAGTAACTCCCTGCCAGAATATTGGCCGAGGAGTCTGACGTCACCCAAGAGAGGATCTTTTCATTGACCTCGGAAGGTGCGAAGTCAAACACTATGAGCTCGAGACTTCGGTAGCTCGTCAAGAATTCCGAGGACAACACCGTCTCCATCGAGGGGCTAAACTGACCGTCTTCGGGTAAGAGAGCCATCTCCCTGAAGCAAGGGAGAATCTCCCCGAAGGAAGAGGCCCCAAAGAGGTCTTCCTCGAACAAGAAACACCTGAACGAGGGAATCCCCGAACTATGGGTGTGAGTCCCGAAGAAGGTGTTCATCAAGGGCGCTCCCAGAATTATGGGATAGATCCCGAAGGAGGTGCTCGCACCGAAGGACGGATAGAATCCGAAGAGGGTGCCCGCACCGAAGGGAGACCTCGCCCAGGGGACCTCGGGAGTACGGTATGAGCATTTAAGGAGCCTCTGACATGTCACCCACAAGCCCTACACGTCACATCTGAACGGCGAAATGACACGCCGCAGCCGCCCCAGTCCTGACACAACCCGTCCGGGTCCAGGGCTAAAAGAGGCTGCAAACGGCTGCCTGTCCCCTAGGTCCAAAGAGACAGATCAAATCCGACCGAACACGTGTCATGATCTGAACAGACCAGCTACTCCTATAAATACTAGGAAATGGGACTGGGCAAAGGAAGGGCATTTTCCTCTCTCTGAGAAAACACAGAACAGGCAAGACACTTGATCCCTTAGTGTTCTTCCTCCACTCTCACTCAGAAAACTGACTTGGGCGTCGGAGGGTCCTCCCCGGAAAAGCAAACCGGGGACCTCCTAACCTTTTCTTTGAGCTTTTCAGGCGCACTCAGCTGGGAAACCTGAGCTCCAGGCGCTTGCCTCCACAGGAAGTCTCTCCACCTGTCAACATGACAGCAAACGAAGATGCCTTGGGGCATCATTTGGCGCCGTCTGTGGGAAACTACTCCCAGGTAGCTGTTGTCGAAACTCGGCGTTCGAAGGACAGAGGACTTCCAAAGTCCCCGTCCGCGCCTGAGACCCAACCAGCTACCGAACAAAGTCCCCCAGAGACTTCCTTGCCTGAAGAGGAACGCCCTCTTGTCATCACCATGGATTTTTTAAGAGACTTTCAGAGGTCTGTTGTGGCTGAAATGACACAACAAATAGACCGAAGATGGCCGCAACCAGCCCAGGCGCAAAAACCCACTTCGTCAGCACGACCTCGGGAGAAAAGCCCGAGGGCAACCCATCATAGCTCGGGAAGTGGGGAGCCACGAGAAGAGTCCTCAACAGATAACTTGCCCCTCGGGGCACGGCTGGCGGAAAGAGCAAGGTCTAAACAACCTGAAATCCCGTCCAGAAGAAGTTTATCAACAGAGGCAGGGTCCCCCTCACCTCGGTTCCGAAGTCGCTCCCCGAAGGGACGGCACCAGGAAAAGGAGCCCAGTGCTACGCTCCTCCTGGAGAAAGTCTTGGCAAGACTGGAGAGAGTGGAACAGCAGGTGGCACGCAAGCCTGTTTGGGCCAGGCTAACTGAAACGGTCTCTGGAGATGAAACTCCTTTCGCCCGAACAGTGGTCGAGGCGGCCATGCCAAGTGACTTCAGGCTACCTCGGCTGGAGACCTATGAGGGTCGGACTGATCCCCAGGCCCACCTAACAAAGTACAAACGCAGCATGGTGTTACATGGGGCTGACGATGCTACGCTCTGCAAGTGCTTCGAAGTCACCCTCGCAGGACCAGCAACTGCCTGGTACAATTCCCTGCCTCCAGGAAACATCAAGGGGTTCCAGGAGCTGTCCACGGCGTTCAACCAACAGTTCATTGGGAGCAAGCCGACGGCGAAGATGCCCGTCCAGATGTTTGACATAGCGCAGAGAAACGAGGAGACCATCCGTGACTATGTCAAGAGGTTCAACAGGGAGGCCCTCAGTGTTCCGGACTTTCGTCCCGAAATCCGCATCCTCACCATGACGAGGGGCCTCCGGAGGGATTCGCACTTGTTTTACGAATTCTCCAAAGATCCCCCGGACACGCTGGGAGAATTCTACCGAAGGGCTGAACAACACATGACAGCCGAAGAACTGAGAATGACTGGACCAAAACACGACCAAATTCAAGCTCGTGGCGAAGGGTCCAGCCAGCAAGCCCGGTGTCCAACGGAACAGTCAGGCCGACCTCGGAGAATGCGAGTAGGAGGAAGGAAGCCCCAAAACTTTACACCTCTGAGCACCACGAGGGCTAACGTCCTTATGGCGTTGGAAAAACAGGGGGCTCAAATCCAACGGCCAAGGGGCATGACTGCTGACAACAGAAGGAACATGAAGAAGTTCTGTCAGTTCCACCGTGATCACGGTCATGACACCGAAGACTGCTTTCAGTTGAAAAAGTACATTGAATCACTGATAAAGCAGGGCCAGCTTCGGCGTTATTTGAGAATGCCTTCCCCGAAAGGGAAAAAAGAGGAGGAAGGAAAGCCCGATGACGAGGATTACGATTCGGACAGGCGAAGGAACCGAAGTCCGAGAAGGCGTCCTCCACCTTCGGCAGGAGTAATACAGACGATCACAACCGGACTTCCATCCTCGGAAAGAAAAAGAAGGGCCAGAGAGATAGCGGTGATGGAATATCAGAGCCCAATAAAAAAGTTGGCCCGCGAGGATGGCTCCACCATCGTATTTCCCCATGACGATCCATTGCTGATAATGGCGAGGATAGGAAACTGGGACGTCAAGAGGGTACTGCTGGATGATGGGTCAAACGCAGACGTCTTGTTCTCACACTTGCTACCAAGCTTGGGCGTATCCAGGAGTGACCTCAAGGCTGTTACTTCACCCACGTTCGGCGTAGGACCATCTGAGCTACCTGTCCTCGGGTGGATCGACCTCCCCTTGATGATGAAAGGAACTTCGGAGAAAGGAACTACTGAGTTGTTCGCCTCTACCATGGCAAGATTCATAGTCATGGACGTTCCTTCGTCATACAACGCCATTCTCGGCAGACAGACACAGGGAAATTTGCACATTCGCCCTGATGTAAAGTACTTGACCGTCTCCTTCGCCACCAAAAAAGGAGACGCAAAGATCTTCATTGATCAAGGCGAGGTGAGAAAGGTGTTCGTCAGAGCACGAAAGGCTCCAGCAAGCAACTTAGCACATGCTGTAGAAGCAAAAGAGCTGGAAAGGGGCGAGGCAGAAGATTCCACAAAGGCGGAAACATAAGAAGTAGAGCTTGTCCCAGGCCATAGTACCCGAATAGGGAAAAATATGGCCGACGGAGACAAGGAAAAACTTGTATCTTTTCTTCTTGCAAATAAAGATCTGTTCGCCTACTCGCCGAAGGACATGCCAGGGGTAAACCCTCGCGTAATCCAGCATAGCCTTAAAGTGAGTCCGGAAGTAAAACCTGTCCGGCAAAAGAAACGGAGCATCTCAGCTCACAAAAGTGAATTCGTCAAAACCGAAGTCCAGCGTCTGATAGACGCTAGCGTTATCCGGGAGGTAAACTACCCCGAATGGCTAAGTAACGTGGTAATTGCCACAAAAGAAGGAAGTAGCAAGCTTCGGATGTGCATCGACTTCAGAAATTTGAACGATGCCTGCCCAAAAGATTCATATCCTCTTCCACCAATAGACCAACTGGTAGACTCAACTGCCGAGTATGGGCTCTTAAGTTTCCTAGACGCCTTCAGTGGCTACCATCAGATAAGGATGGACCCCGGAGACGAAGAGAAGACTGCCTTCATCACCGAGGGAGGAACATATTGCTATATCAGAATGCCCTTCTGGGCTCAAAAATGCAGGAGCCACCTACCAAAGGCTGATGAACAAGGTCTTCAAAGACCAAATGGGGAGGAACATGGAGGTATATGTTGATGATATGATAGTCAAGAGCTAACTGCCTGGCTACCACGTTGCAGATTTAGGGGAAACCTTCCAAAAGCTCAGAACCTTCGGGATCCGCCTTAATCCAGAGAAGTGCATCTTCGGGGTGACCTCGGGAAAATTCCTCGGGTACATGGTATCCGAAAGAGGCATCGACGCTAACCCTGAGAAGATTAAGGCTCTGCTTGAATTCCGAACACCTACCACAGTCAAAGACGTGCAGAGACTCACCGGAAGAATAACCTTTCTGAGCAGGTTTATTTCCAGGTACGGAGATAGGTGTCGACCCTTCTTCAAAGTCCTCACAAAAGCGGCAAAAATGGAAGGCGACCTCGGAAGGGATGGCCATCCTTGGGCTGAAGATTGCCAAAAAGCCTGGGAAGAACTCAAAGTCTACTTGGCCAGACTGCCGACTCTGCGGCAACCTCGGGAGGGAAAGCCCCTGGCACTATACCTCGCCGTCACGGAAAAAGCTGTGAGTTCGGTTCTTGTGAAAGAAGAAGGACCGAAACAGTGGCCGGTTTACTATGTCAGCAAGTCCTTGCATGGCGCCGAAGTCAGGTACCCTTTGCTTCAAAAAGCTATATATGCCTTAGTGCTTGCAGGTAGAAGGCTGCGGCCATACTTTCAGGCTCACCCCATCATTGTCCGAAGTAGTCTGCCACTACGGGATGTCATGAAGAGAGTTGATCATTCGGGAAGGCTCTCCAAGTGGTGCATAGAGCTGGGTGAACACGAGATCACATACGAGCCTCGGAAAGCCATAAAAGCTCAAGCACTGGCAGATTTTATCGCCGAAATACCCACCACTGAGGAGAGCCATTCAGATCCAAAAGAGGGTGAGCCAGAATGGACCTTACACGTTGACGGGGCCTCAGGATCCGAACACCAGGGAGCTGGAGTGATTATCAGAGGCCCCGAAGGCCTAGAAGTAATGAAGGCCATCAAGTTCAGTTTCAATGCCACCAACAATATGGCGGAGTATGAGGCCCTCATAGCAGGATTACGCCTGGCCAGAAAAATTGGCGTGAGAAACTTGAAAGCACATAGTGATTCCCAGCTGGTGGTCCGAAAAATGGCAGGGGACTATGGCGCGAAAGACCCGACCTTGGCAAAATACCATGAGTTGGTAACAAAGCTTATTCGGGAGTTCGACGTCGTGAAAATCGAGAACGTACCCCGACGGGAAAATGCTGAGGCAGACTGTCTGGCGAAGTCCAAAACTTGCACCGAAGTGCTAAGCCACCCCAGCATCGCGGTGCTAAGCATAGAGACCTCGGGGAAAGGATGGAGAGAACCAATCAAAACGTATCTCGCAACCAACACACTCCCCGAAGACCCCAGCGAAGCCGCAAAAGTGCGAAGGCGCTCCGGCCGTTTCTTCTTAATTGGAGAAGAACTATATCGGCAAGGATATGCAAATCCACTACAGAGGTGTGTTAGTGAAGAGGATACCGAAATGATCCTCGAAGAAGTTCACGAAGGTGCCTGTGGTTCGCACATCGGAACCGACGCCCTAGCAGCAGTGATACTCCGCCAAGGATACTTCTGGCCTACCCTAAGAAAGGACGCCAAGCAGTTCGTCCAGAAATGTGGTAGTTGCCAGAGACATGCCAACATCCAAAGAGCACCCTCAGAGTTCGTGACTTCGGCAGACTATCCTTGGCCCTTCGCAGTTTGGGGCATAGATCTAATTGGGCCACTCCCAACGGCGCCTGGAGGCATAAAGTTCTGCGTGGTAGCAGTAGACTATTTCTCTAAATGGGTCGAGGCAGAACCCCTGACAACTATCTCGGCAAAAGAAGTGCAGAAGTTCGTATGGAAAAACATCGTATGCAGATTTGGCATACCGAGGGTACTCGTAGCGGACAATGGATCCTAGTTTGTAGACAAAGGATTCCGAGAATTCATTAGCGACCTCGGGACAAAAATGCACTTCGCCCCAGTAGCTCACCCCTAGAGTAATGGGCAGGTGGAAGTATCTAACAGGACCATAAAAGATGGTCTGAAAAAGAGATTGGGAGAAGCAAAAGGGAAATGGCCAGGAGAACTCCAAAGCGTGTTATGGAGCTACCGAACGACACCCCGAAGAGCCACAGGGGAAACACCCTTTTCACTTGTCTTCGGCACAGAGGCCATCATCCCCGTCGAGATAGTACAACCGTCAATACGAGTCCAAGTGTTCGATGAAAAAGGAAATGACCTCGGCCTAAGAACCAAGCTCGACCTCGTCGGCGAACACAGAGAAATAGCCGAGCTAAGGAGAAAAGCTTTTCAGCAAAGAGTGGCAGTAGCCATAAATCTACGCGCCAGGCCAAAGGGAATAAAGAAGGGAGACCTCGTTCTCCGAAAGGCTGAATTTGCACCTCGAAAGCAGTCCCACGGGGTACTTCGCGCAAATTGGGAAGGACCCTACCTGGTACTTGCCGAAGTACGAAAAGGAGTCTATAAGCTCGGCGATACCGAAGGCATAGAATTAAAAAATACTTGGCACTCAGATGCCTTGAAAAAATTCTATGCTTAAAGTTTCGATGGAAGAGTTGTATTGTACAAATTGGAAAAAAAATTTCTAAGTAAAAAGTTCTGAAGAAGTAGAAAACAAGAATCTCACAAAGACAATCGCCGAGGAAAGCAAAAGTATGGTTTTCCGAAGTCTCTTAAGCGAACGTGTTCGAGACAAAGGAAAGCAAAAGTATGGTTTTCCGAAGTCTCTTGAGCGAACGTGTTCGAGACAAAGGAAAGTGAAAGATGTTGCGAAATCTCTCGAGCAACCGTGTTCGGGATGAAGGGGAACAAAAGAATCTTGCAAAAAGACTTAGCCAAATTTTCTAAAAGAAAAGATATCTATTAAGCCAAGAGTGCTTACAAAGAAGAAAGTTGCTGAAAGAATACAAAAAAGAAGAAGAAAAAGAAGACAAAGAGCCCTAATACAAACTAAGGAACCCCGGTGTCTTGAGAACTGCCGGCCTCTGCGCTTTTGTCAGTAGCCTTCAGTGCCAGGAGAGAAGAAGGCAGTTTCAAGTGCTCGATCTTAGACCAAGACCACCGAGGCCCCTTGGGAATGTTCAGAGCCTCCAAGAAGGAAAGGTCTAGATCTGGAAACTTCTGCAGGACTTGGTGCCGCACGAGACAAAAGCCGTCTTGAAAACCGACCTTCGTCATATCATCGGACTCTCGCTTCTTAACCACCAAGTCCGCGAAGTCCTTCTCCAGATCTGTGAGCTTCTTCTTCAATGCCTTCGTCTTCTTCTTCTCTTTTGAAGACTTCTTCAGAGATTCGACCTCGGCTTGAAGTTGGGTCTTTTCTTCGAGCGTCTTCGCGAGGAGAGCATCAGACTCTGACTTCTCCTTTTGAGTCGCCTCTATAGCCGAAGTTAGCTCCGCCACCTGGGAGCCGATGTCGGAAAGCTTCTGGGAGGAGTCTTTCAAAAGTTCCTCCTTTTCCTTCAGGAACCCCTCCCGAAGCTCAGCAACTTCCTTCTGAGCAGCCTGCGTCAGCTGAGCATTCTCGGCAGCTAGTGCCGAACATTGGGCCTTTGTCTTGTCATAAAGATCCAAGATCGAGGCCCTGTATGCTGTTGCCTCGCCACCCGAACTCGGAGAAACCCAGCATACCCCATCAGCTGCGAAGAAACAAAGGGAAAAATAATGCTAAGTACTTGGAGAAAAATAAAAGGCAAAGTTGGCACTGAGGAAGGAATGGAGCATACCTGAGCAGCGTATTCGGTGAGTTTGGCGGCCACAGAGTTGTCGCCTGGGTGAGCCGCCGCAAGGGCCTTGAAAGAGGCCTCAGTAAGCACCCCTTTGCAAATTTGCTTGGCCATCTCTGGACATTCCTCGGAGTACATATTCATGTCCTCCGTGAATGTCCAGAAGGGCTCCTTCGGGACTTTCCCCGCTGGAATTTGGGCGTCTCGAAGGGCCCTCTTGCGGGCGTGCTCGGCAACCCGGTCAGGGGCAGCTACCTCCGCTGCACAATAAAGCAGAAAAATTGGTTAAGGCCAGAAAAACCTTAAGAATTCACAGAAAACAAAACGTTGTTGGACAAGTACAAACCTGGTTGCACCTCAGTAACGTCGTCATCAGAAATAGACGTCACCTCAGTGGAAATCCCCTTGCCTTTTCTTTGGCGCCGCTCTTCGGCAGAAGGGGTCTCCTCCTCCTTGCCCTCCAAAAGAGCATGCGAAGGCGTTGGGCTCTGAGGAGGGACGTCGGCAGCAACTTCGGGCAAAGAAGCAGCAGCATCCTCGGGCTCCCAACTTACCTCCTCCGGAATTTCCGGAAGAGGAGAAGGAGCGGCCTTCTTCGCTCGTTTGGAAGAAGGACCGCCCGAAGTCTGTTTTTGCCTCCGAGAGACGGCCTTCTTCGTTTGTTCGCCTCTCTCGGCCTGACCCGCAAAGAGGGCTTTGTAGAAGGCAGCGGTATCGTCGCCCATCTCTGAAAAAAGAAAAAGAGATCAGTGTGAGTCCAAGATGAAGTTATGGAAGAAAGAATGCAAAAGTAACTTACTCTCATAAAAAGACTCGTAAGTCTCTTCCTCCTGAAGGAGTTTCATAGCCAGGAATTTTCCCCCAAAGAAGCAGGTTTCGGCATATCGAGGTCCGTCTTATGCTCCTTTACCACCCCGAGTTCCCGAAGGACTTCCTCGATCATAAGTTTCCAGTTGATCGGAAAGGGGTAAAGGGCACGAGGAGGGACCTCGGAAGCCCAATCAGAGACGGCTCGGATGTGTCTGTCGAAGTCTGCAAAGATAGGTGCTACTTTGGCGTCTAGCATTATCTTCGGGTCAACGACATCCATCTTGAGCCTCCCCTGAGCCCACTTGGTCGGGACGTGCGACCAAGTCTCCGACTTCTTCAGGAAAAAGAATTTTTGTTGCCACCCTCGCCAGCTGTCTTTGGTGGCGAAGGTGAACGTATACTTTTTGCTCCCGGATCCCCGAGGTAGCATAAAGTAGAAGCCACCCTTCGGGACCACGAAGAGCTTGTAGTACTGAAGAAAAACTACAAAGTGAGGTTTTATTTTGAAAACGCCGCACATGCAGAGGAAGGCGTTGAAATAGCAGTACGAGTTCGGTGGGAGTTGGTTAACGGCAATGCCATGGAAGTTGCAGAACGAGCTAACCATCTCCGGGGGGGGATACCGAAGTCCGGCCTTCAGTTGGGCTCGGAAAACGGTGATTTCATCACTTCGGTTGGAGAAAGGAAATTGGTCAGGAGTTGGCAACCTCGTCACAGAGTAAGAGGGTAAGAAAAACTTTTTCTTCCACTTCGCTAGTTTTGCCGGAGTAGTGCAGCAGGGGTGAGAAAGAAGAGGTTGCCAACTCTCGGGAACAGGCATGATAAAAACGAGTTCAGGAAAAACAACGAAAATGGAAAAACAACGAAAACGAGTTCGGGAAAAACAAAGAAGAAGCTTTGAAAAAAGCAAAAGGACTAAAACCCACCAAAGGT
>SMDT01002535.1:0-30817 GCA_005392925.1 Aquilaria sinensis | reverse complement strand
AATATGTGACCCTGTTAGTTTTGTGGCTACATGGTTTTACCTGGTTCTAATTGCTTAGCTTCTTGAGGCTTTACTTTTGATCTCTCTAACTCTATCTGATCTTTGCTACTACTACAGTCAATTCTCTCTACTTTGAACGGCAATGACAATTTTACCAAAAGAAATAAAAACAAGCAAGAGTTACAAACACCATCCTAGAGTAAAAGATGATGTAGTGACAGCTCAATCTCAAAGAACCCTACACCAAAGAACAACACAAGATAAATTACCCCAATAAACAAAGAAGACCCTAGTGTAGATCCTTAGAACAAAACCCAATCCAAAAACAGAGCCCACGCCTATAATCATAAACCATAACCTTTGTAGACATCCCTATCTAGAAGGAAAATAAAATATTGGCCGGCTCTCAAGGGCTTTTTCTTGTGACTTAATCCTCTACTACAATTTTTTTACAAGCTGTTCGTTTTATGTAAACACATCGCAATTAATGTGTTAAATTGTTTTGAGCCGAGTTGCGCACTTGACCCAATTTAGAAAAATTCATTATCACCCTTGTGTATCACCCCTGTGTGCTACCCTTCACCTTACTCCCCAAATCAGATTTGTGAAAGCACGCCCTTTGGCGACAGCAACCTTTGCCGCACGTCTCCAACGCCCAATCGTGGTCTGATGGCTTCATCGTAACCATCTCTGTTGCCTGATTTAGACCACACTGAGTATTATGTATTTTTGCGGTCGTACCCACAGGAGACCAAGCACCAAGCACATCGTTGACCTCCGTTGCTTGGCCATCCGGAGACCCAACGGCTAGATCCCATTCTTTTGGCCTCACTACCCATTCCGACGGCCCATGCTCTTCTTCCCCCCTTCCCGATTTCAACACTCCCACTCCGACGGCCCCTACTCTTCTTCCCTTTTCCTAATTTCAACCATCTCACTCCGGTTAACTAGATACATCATTGTTTGGCTAGAGCACGGGCGTGGCAAAATCTCCGACGAGTCCATTGCCTTTGCTTGTGTCCATTACAAATCAGTTGTCGTTGTTCTCTCCCATGACAAGGCATGCCTTTCATTTGGGCGCAGAGCATGGAAAGCAATAACGCTTGTTGATGAACTGGTGGAAGGCCGGGTGAAGACATATGGTTGGCCAGTGGCGGGAGTGGAGTGGGTAGTGAAGTAGGGAAAAGCCCAGGGAGAGTGGATTGGGCTTATAGTTGACCTAGGCTAGCCATAATTAATTACATATTCAGGAGTAATTTATAAATAATTTGAAAGTGGAACATGAACAAAACCCAATAACACATTAATAAGCTTGTGTTAATACTAAACGAACTAGGTCATGTTTCAACCCTGAACCTTTGTCTTTAGCCCAACTTTTTTCGCCCTTTCTTTTGATTTTTCACCTCATACAAATTCTCCAAAATACCAAATGTAATTTCATCACACTCATCCAAAGGCTCTTCTGTAAAAATGGACTCACCCTTCTTTTTTGCTCCCTACAACTACCAGTTTGGTAGTAATTAATAGGAACAAGTTAACGCATGTTTTGGGAGGAAAAAAAGTGCCATGTGGCCATAGGGTAATATAGCCAAAAAGTTTCTTATATTTACGGTTTGGCCAGAGAATTAAAGCACGTGATCTGCTAGTGTACACATTACTGTCGGAGGCTGACTTGGAGCTAAAACAGCCGGAACTTTATTCTGCTGCCATTCATGGTTTCTTCTTCTCTGAAGTTCTCTCCCTACCATTTCTTCCCATTTTGAGCATAGAACTATCTATACCTGTGATCTGTGAGCCCTATTCTTGTTGATATTCATTCATGTGCTTGGAGGAGCTCCGCCGTCTGCAGCCGGCATTTTGTTCAGTCCATCACCAGATCTTCCCCACCATAGAGTTTCCACATGTAAACTCCGACCTTTACCTTGGCCAGCCAACCGAAGTACGGTTTCCGTGTTCGCAGTTGACCTCTTCTGAGTTCACTTCCCCCCGCGCCTACGTAGTTGGTTTTTTGACTGTTTGTGAGAGTGACCGAAGACCATATATATTACGAGTCGCGCTGATTGTTTTTTCCTTTCTTTTACAAATGTTTTTGTCTACGTTGGATGTCCAACCCACCTTGATATGTCACCTTATCAGGGATGTATTTGTTGTTGATAGGTCGACCAAGAGGTTTGAACGCATTCAAAGTCAGATTCAGAATCTATACTCCATACAGTAAAGGAGGATGGTTGAAGACATGTTTGCCCACAACTAACAGCCCGATGTTGTTCTAATATGCAGTGTGGGATGTATGCTCCCAATTAAAATCTTCTTCTACTATGCTACCAATTCAAATCTTTTTATGGTACAAAGCATAAAGAGGTCTGAATGTTGTGTTAAATTTGTTAGTTACTTTCTTTTTGTGCCCACATTGGAAGATTTCTACTTTATAAACCTCATTCCACATCCTGCAATACTCCAATGAAAAAGGATAGTCCTTTCTTTTTCTAAAAGGGATTATTCCTGTTACAAATTTTTTATGTGTGCAATTTTGATGAAAAAAACTTCCGTGTTGGCTTGAATTCCTTCTCTTCGTGTGGGAAATGATAGAAACAATTATTTGTTAAACTTTTGGTTTAGGATAGCTGGTGTTTTGCTTGTTTTGTCATGTTGCGAGTATATTGGGGTCACTTCACATGAATTGGTGAAAATGATGATTAACTTTTGTAAGTCTCTAGTGTCTATCATATATGTCTAAAGTATCTTGCTATGTACTGGCCTTAATACCTTCCACCTTCTATTTACCATATACGTTTCTGTAGATATATGTGTGACCATGTGACATAAGCTCATTTTTCATGTCGTTGGCATTTTTTGCTATAGTCCTAGAAATCGCGTTGTTCTTAGTTCTTAGGTACATTAGTTTCATTTGCTTGCCATATAGCTGCATCCAATCATGCCAAGAAAATAAAAAGTTACAGCATCTTTTGCTGTCCAATGTGAGGAAGGAATTGATCAGGACTGGGCAAAATGGGATCATGCCTCTATCGTCTTATTTTTTTGCGTTACTGCTCAGGTTATTTGTCTTGGTCATGTGGATGGTGGAAACCCTTCAAAAAATGGGTGGCGAACTATTCTGTCATAGTTCTGCCTTGAATCCAGATGGAGCTACAATATGGATCAAATTAAGAACAAGTTTCAGGCATTGAAAACACAATGGCGACATTGGAAACAACTTTTGGGGACAACCACCAGGCTGGGTTAGAACCCAAATACAAGTACTATCGCTGCTGATGAAGATTGGTGGGATGCTCGAATCAAACGTACATTTTATTGCTTTTTATCACACTGTTAGTATGCACACGCTGACATTTATGTACATATGTTCATTCAATAATTAAATCCTATTTCTATATGTTCTAATGTGTGTTCTAATTGTGCCTGTCTTTATGTATGTACGTATAGGGGTCAACTTATATGCATTTTAGTTTGGTTGAATCATTAGTGCTCACTTTTGTGTTGTAGGCCACACCAGAGGTTGCCATCCTTAGAAACAGACAGATGGCAAATTGGGATGGTCTTTGCTGCATGTTTTCTCCATGTAAAGATTTTTCAGTGTTTGGCTGGTCGTCACAACCAACTTCTTCGCAAGCAAGAACATCTGTTACTCCTCATGACGCAGCCTCTACAGAAGTTTTATCAGTTTCCTCCCCATCACATTCACAAAATATGTAGACATTGTCTCCTAATGTGGCGCCATCACCCCGAGCTCTTCGTGTAGAGAGGAGGGCAACTCAGATCACCCCCTTAGCTCAGGGCACCTTCTTAGCTTAACATCGATTGGATTCTACTTACACAAACCATACATCTTTATCTCAGCCAGTTGTTGGCCAATCACCAAGGCATAGACAGTCATCACCGACCCGTCGTTGTGAGCAATCTTCAGCACATCATTCGTCCCCCAGCAGCACGCCACCCTTATGTATAGTTGGTCAGCACGGTCCCCAGCACCTGCCACATGGAATGGAAGGCTATGCTATTAATGAGTCACAGCAGGGGAGCGGTGGCAAGCGCTCCAGATCATTTCATGGGCGTGACTCGGAGGACACGAAATTTCATGACGATACTGAGGGCAAGCCAGGACCGTCTTATTTAGATATCTGCATCTTCAGCTCATTCTCACCCAGCTACCACAAGCATCGGAAATGTCATGTCTATGATCTCAGACTTGCCAAGTATTGTTTGTGGTGATCCCACTTGGATAGTAGCATCAATGTTACTAACACACGATAAGGGCCTTAGAGAGTGCTTCATACATGGCTGCCCGACTGCAGAGGTTAGGGTTACTTGGTTGCATGCTGAGATAGGGTGTGCAAAAAAGACAGGCTTCTTCAAAGAGGTCCCTGGACTGTGATTTTATTGATGTCATCCCGAGTTGTGCTAATGATATGTTCATGTACTTTGATATTTAGGACACTAAAGGCAAGGCATATATGTAGCAAACACCAGCTTGGCTTTTATGTTATGTGTGATTTCCATCTTCTTAGACACCATAATAGTAGAAGCCTTATTCATGTATCTAATGCATATTGTTATTCAATGCAGAAGGAACATCTTTGGCAGTGCATGGGGTTCCCAATAGGCCTGGGGGTCGACACAGAAATCCCATGGGACACACCACCTGCATCACCAGTTGCGTCACCACCAAGGTGTATCACCAGGAACAATATGTCTGTATTAGAGGAGGCTTGTCATCACCATTTCATACAGCTTGCTATGGCTACAAGATGGCTGATGTTTGACAACGTTCCAAGTCAATGGAAATTCAAAGGGAACCACTATTCACTGGCACACAATACCTATTCCACTTAGCTCAAAATGAACGTCAGTTTTATGACCGGTTTCGTATGTCTCCACATTGCTTTTGGCATTTACATGATGACCTCTCCCGGCATCATGGCCTACGATCATTAAGTAGAATAACGTCTTATGAGGCACTAGCCATGTTTCTAACGGTTTCTGCCCATGGCTTCAAATACCGGGATGTTCAACAACTATTCCCACGTTCCATTGACATGATATGCCGATGGTTTCGCACAGTGTTAACGTGCAGTGATTTCTCTTGCCGAAGTGATTATATGCTCATCTGAAGAAACTTTGCAACAAGTTTCCCCTGTCCTGGTTCATTCCTAGGGTGGTGCATTTGCAGGAGCCATTGGTGCACTTGATGGCACCCATGTCGGTGGTATTTTCCCTCGTTAAGAACGGGAGTACTATCGTGGACGAAGTGGTTGGCCTACACAAAATGTGCTTGTCGTATGTGATTTTAATATGATGTATACACATGTCTATGCTGGTACACTGGGTTCGGCACATGACAGTAAAGTACTTCGTGAATGTCGTGAAGTACCCGGGTCTCAATTTCCAAACCCACCGCTAGGTATGACAATTTTTGGCTTTTTGTGTTCTTGCCAAAAATTCATATATATATTAAAATATATTATTACTAATTACATGTACTTTATTGACGTTTGAAGAACATGACAATGACTAGTATATATATACATACATATATATATCGCAATGATGCAATTAGTAATAATATATTTTAAAATATATTTTTCTAATAAGTTTATTAAAAAACATAATAGGCATAAAAAATACAACCTAATGTAAATATACCATTAGTTTTACTTTGAAATAAAATATATAGTATTATAGTTTAGCTGAGTTTTAGAAAAAAAATTGGTAACATAAAAGATAGGAAAAATATTGTAAATAGTCCATAGCCTTTAATTTATGCTTGTTTATCATTCTTAACCTATTAAATATTCTATTTTTGTTCTAGATTTTTTAAAATATTCTATATTGGTCCCAAATTGGATGAAATATATTCATTCAAAGTAACTATATTTAGGTAACATCAATTTTTAAATTTATTTTAAACTATTTAATGATTGCTCTCTAAGAAATTTGAGTTGACAAATATTTTTTTGTTATAATTAAAAGAAATTTCATTATCAAATTTTCGCTTACATGAAATAATTATTGTGTACAATGTATACACTTATTATGCAATAGCATTTTTTTTGGTTTAACAAATTGCACCTACTTGGGACAAATTAAAATGCTTTAAATGGTTTAGAATAAAAAAAACAACAATAACAAAATGTTGATGAAATTTAACTCACATACGATATTGATCAAGGAGATTAGCTTTTCTAGTGTTACTTGACTATTTTTTTTTATTTTTTTGTTGAATATATTAGCTATCATGTCCACTGGGCAACAATTTGTTATAATTAGCATTAGAACTATAGGTAATTTATTAAAAGTAAAATTTAAATGGTTAAAGCAAAAAGTTAAAAAGCACCTTTAGATAAATTTTTTCCCAAAATTCTAACGGTAAATGTTACTTTTAAAATTTTAGTGCTAATTGATAATGCAAATTTCAAATACGATCCCTAACAGATTAAATAATAAAGACCCACAAAATTTACCTTTATATTTATTGCAACAAATCATTTTAATTTTTGAAGTGATTATTTGCCCAAAAAATATTAAAAGTACATTAAGATTTTCTTAGTAATTGAATAAATAATAATTAACAATATATTTCAAAATTGCTATTCACTGAATCACGGTTTCAGTATGTATGTAGAAATATATATGGATTTGTAAATATATTACTATTCACTGACTCCCGGTTTCAGTATGCTAACATGGAAGGTTTCTTGGCACTATATCGGCCGGTTGATTATCATCACAATGATTTCGGCACACGGAGACCTTTGGGACCGAAAGAGACCTTTAACTTTGCACATGTAGGGCTTCGAAATGTAGTCGAACGCATCATTGGTTCGACAAAAATGAAGTGGAAAATTATGATGGGAATGGGCAGGTTCAAGCCAGAGATTTAGGTGGACATTGTTATTGCATGTTGTGCTCTACACAATTACGTGTGGTACAATGATTGGGGTGATGCAGACATCAATTGTTTCCAAGGACCAGAATATGTGTGAAATGAGACACATTTGCAACCTATTGAACCAGATGTCGAAATATTGCATGTTGAGACACCCGACAATGGCACGAGTTAGGGACAAAATTGCAAGGTCCGTTACAAAGGGGTGCAGACATAGGGGCGACGTAACGGGTGATTGGTCATGGACTATGACCCCATAATGGGTTATTTAGACTAATATGTACTCGAATATCTTTCATTCGATAATTGTTTAGATGATGTTGGCGATTAATGGTAGTAACTGTGACTCCAAAATGTAATGAAAGGAAAAATGTCCCTACTTTGGTGCTTCAAACAAAAAGAGCACTGACATATATAAGTTTAGGCATATTGGGAAAAAGAAAACCAACCCAAGTTCGCACAGAAAAAGAGGGCATGTTTACATTGGCGCACAACAGAATGCGCCATCAAAAGTACATATCCCGATAATATACCAGACTGTATATATGTAACAACTACACGATAGCTAAATGGTCACACTTGATCCATCATATATACTCCAACTGAGGTGTGATCCTTATTGCTAAAAATTGAGCTTATGCACCTCATGCTTTAGCCATGCAAAGCGGGCCTGATCATTATCAGTGCCATTTAGCAACATATCACGTACAAACTCAGAGTTAATAAGGAATGAAGCAGATTTGACCCAAAAGTTATCTCCCTTAACAACTCTGAGAAGGTGACGGACAATGTCCACACATCGGTGCATGGTCAATGGTGATGCTGGGGGCCATGGGGCAGAACCTTGCTACCCACTGCCCAGTGAGGGTGGGAAGGAAGTGTCACTCACACAGATATTCCTCCTAAGAGGAACACGAAGTGACGTCCCTGGTGCGTATGCGGGGGGCCACATTGCGCTCAGATCGGTCGTATCAGAGTTTATCTCAATAATCTCCATAGCGCGTTGTGGTGACTCTAGGAACAGATGTCTACTCACACCTTCTGTTACCTCTTGTCCAGTAAGTAGCAAAACCTCGGTAATCACCTTCATATTTGGAAATTGGATGTCCAGAAGTCGGCCGACATCACCATTTATCTGCGAGATAAAAAAAAACTGTTTAACCTAAATATAAAATTGTGCGTATTTTCTCGACAAATGTGTAAATAATCCTCTTTGTCTTTAACTGAACTACAAGAATATATATTTCTGCCCCAGTGCTGCGTTCTCTATTAATGCTTCAACACATGTAAAGAAAGTTATGATAAATTAAAGTTCCATTACCTCAGTCGCGCGATGCCACCATGCATCATTAGCTACTATTGTACGACTTGTCGAATCCCAACTGCAATCAGAACGTGGCCCCATTGCCATGAGAAGAGGTTGGAACTGACGCCTCAAGTTGCCGAGCTGATTCTTAAGCTGTTCCAGCAACCACGGGTAGTCGGTTGTCTCCACCATGTGAGTTTGGATGTGCTGCCACCCAGCCCGCTTCAATCGGTCCCCTGCCCAATCCCCATGATTTTTATCTTCAGCAACAAACTCAATGAAGATGTCCTTCACAACGTCCCCCCAATGTTTGAGCTGCATGAGTCCAGGTTCAACCCTCTCATCCCAATTAGGGTCAAACAGCGGGATGCCATCTGCCATTGGATGAAACAAGTCGCCAAATTTGCTGGACCTCCTAGGTTTTATCTTGGCCAGTGAAAAGTTAAGCCAACTTGTAAATAGAGGCGCACAGTGCAAAGGAGGACAATAGTCAAATAAAAAAATTGTTAGAATGACTATTTTGCTGCATACCCATAACTTTTGTGTTAGAAAACGGGTGAAGTGAAAGAAACCAGCTGGCAATTATGCGTTAGTTGGTGGCATAAAGTGAAACCACGCGTATTCAAAGTATTTCGATTGAAACTGTAAATATTGATATCTTTAGGGGCTTATTTGACTATATTTTCCATAGGCCCACATATGGATTTTGCCTTGTGAGTGAAGACGTGTTAACTCAGTCGTGTTAAACAGAGCCGAACAGCCTGTAAATCACACTTATCATTGCTTAACCCATTAAAAGGAAAACCATACCCATTTTGCTCTATAATTCTTGACCCAGTCCATTAGAAATTTTACCAAAATTTTCGCCCAGCACCTCGGCCCACTTCCAAAACTCCAGCACTAGCCCCAGAGTTGCCACTTTTTGAATCATTCTTTTGGCTGCCGCTACTTCTTGAGTCGCCACCACTCGACAGCGCGATGCCTCTGCCGGCCTCATGCCCGTTTACTCCAAGCGCATAATCTGAATGACTAGCCTTGGCCACCACCTCAACGGAAGCCTCCACCTCTCCACCGGACAAACTCTTCATCTCTAAGCCAATTGTAGCACACCCACCGGCTGGCGAATTGGAAACCTCTTCCATCTATCCGCCAACATTGGGAGGACTTGCTTCGACAACAACCTCGTTGGACGTCGGAGATTCATCACCTGATGCCTCCACCTTTTCAATGCTGCTAGGCCTTGTTAGTCTGGCATAACCATCCCCTACAAACTTTTCTAGCCACTAACCTGTCCGCTGCCAGCCTCGATTCCTCCACATCATTGCTTATCGAATGTAATTTAGGCCACCATAGATGCCGAATCAAGCCTGCTGAAAACTGATACGGACAAGAGTATTGGGCATCTGGATCGACACTTGAAATAGCCATAAACAATCGGTGAAAACTCTCCCATACTTGTTACTTCACTCCCCTTTGAAATATAATGCGCATTCTATCAGAACTTCTTGCCTCCACCAGTTCAAAGGATCAACCATGATCATTTCATTTTGAACCAAAAAAAAAGCTTGTTGTCTCTTGAATGAAAATGCTGGTATCCCTTCATTGGTCTTCCAGATAATCGAAATTAGCAGAACATGCAAACTTCTTAATAGCAAAAATGCCAAGCACCAGCCCCACTGTCCTCCTAAAAGTAGCTTGAGCTTTGGTTTTTATGGATATCAAGTCTAAAATTTCATTATGCTTTTAGCCTTCAAAAGTAGTCATTCAATGTTCTTCCAAACAGACCACCACATAGTGATAGTAGCCAAAACAAAGAAGTTAAAAATAAATTTTTTAATCAAACCTTTATTAAGGGAGTCTTTTCTTTTGATTTGCTTTTCATTGGGGTAGGGAAGCTCCATAGGTTTTTCCGACGACAAGCTGTTCTCTGTTTTCTTCTTCATAGAAGACTGAAGCTCCAATTAATTTTTACTAAGAAATCTTTTCAAGAGTCTTTAGACTAACAGATGAATACAGCCTCATCTCTCTTGTATTAATCTTCCCTAGCCTTATTGTGCCAAATTATTTTCGGAGGTGTGCATTTGGAGCAACATATGCCGACGGCAGTAAAGGAATTGAAATCAGCCGAACACCCAAACTACTCCCTCCGTCCCATTTTAGTTAAAACGTATTCCTTTTTGGAATATCCCAAAAAGGTTAGAAATATTTTCTCTTTTAGAAAATTTTAAACAATCAATTTACTCCTTTACCCCCATTTAAACTCTCATTATACAAAACCTAATAAAGAATTTTTTTTTAATTTTCACTCAATCTTTCTCTACACAAAACCCAAAAAAAGAATCTTTTCTTTTTTAATCATTATTTAAACTCTCACTACACAAAATAAAAAAAAAATTAGTTTCATGGGTAAAATTGAAAAAAATAACACAAATTACATACACCTTAATCTCCATGCCCAGATAAATGTTTCAACTAAAATAGGATGGAGGGAGTATTTAATAGAAAAAATGCCTGGCCCCTGCCCCACTATCCACTTAAACGCAGCTCGAACTTTGGCCTTTGCAAAGAGATTTTGTTTAAAATTTCATTCTTGCCAAACTTTTAGCCTTGAAAAATAGTCATTCAATGTTCTTCCAAATAGGCCACCACATTGTGATAGTAACCGAAACAACAAAGAAGTTACAAATAAATTTTTTTGGCCTCAGGATTAAATTATAAAGAAATTATGGTTGAATTTAAAATACAAAGTATATGGATATCAAAAAATTAATTTAAATATTCAGTATTGTCATGAGAACAAAAAAGGTTAGAAATAATAAATAATGCAATGAAAATTTTAAATAAAATAATATATAAAAATTTTATTCACCAGCACGCACACTTTACAAGTAAAATAGAATGGTAGTAATATGTGTTTTGATAGTATACGCAACAGTTTAAATAAAAATACATGATTATATAATTAATAATCATGTGTTATTAGGTAAATTAGGAAGAAATTATATTCAAAATGAATACAATATTATACTAATATTGCATATTATTTTATTTTTATATCATTCATAATAGTAATAAAATAAAAATTAGATAGGGAATTATAGAATGTCTAAATTAAGATAATTATGTAAGATATTACAAAAGAATTTTAACAATTAACAAATCCTTTAGTATAGTTTAGACGTTAGCAAGAGGTGGTACAAAATTTATCTTTATGCACTATTTACAAAATTTTGGATTGAAGAGTGAGAAGAATATATATGTTAAAAAAAACAAATTTATTATTGTGTATCAAGCTACTAAAACACATATAGAAAAAAATAAGAAAAATAAAAAAATAAGTAAGATTATTTTAATTATTAGTTCTACAAAAATAGTCCAAGCTCCTTAAAATCGCCAGAAGACACTAAACCCAACTCCGCTCCCCAAACTGTCAATTTTATCTCGTATTCCTTTAAGTTTTGAGAAAGATGCAAGGTAGCCCACATACTTTATAATAACTTATTAAAAGGAGAAACATAGCTACATCGAGGTGTTCAAATGGTAGGTTTTGGTATAGGGTAAATCAGATGTAAGACTAAGTACAATTGATCTAACTTACCCCTATTAATGGAGATAACAAAAATAACTCTACTGGCCTTACCTTACCCAATCCTAGCCACCCAAACTTGACCTTACCTATAAAGCTTGTTATTCGTTTAACTAATTTTACCTGAAATGCAAGAAACCAAATTTATTATAGAGCATTAGACTACTAAAACATATATGGGAAAATAAGAAAAATAAAAAATGAGTATCAGTATTTTAAGTATTAGTTCCAGGAACATAGTCTCAGCCTTCTAACATAGCTATCACCAAGGGACATAAACCCAACTACACTCTCCCAAATTGCCAATTTTTTCTCATATGCCCTCCAAGTTTTGAGGAATCATCATGTTACCCATCATACTTTACAACAATTTATTAAGAAAAGGAATATAGATACATCAAGATGTTCAAATGATATGTTTTAGCATAAAATAAATCAAACATAAAATTAAGTATGATTGGCCGAGCTTGGCCCCTACCAATAGGGATAATAGAATTACTCTATTACCCTTACCATTCCTAAACCATGCCACTCTAACTCAACCCTACCCACAAAGCTTTGGGAAGGTTACGGGTTTAACTAATTCTAGTGCATCCTATCCCTCATAAGTTAGTATATTTATTTCTAATTTTTTTTCTCAAAATAAAATTATAATCTAATGTAAATTTTTCTATGTTACCTAGTTTTATAAATTTTTATTTATTAATTATTTGTAGACATACATTTTATTTTTAAAACATACATAAAATATATAGAAAAAATGATATATATCCTATCTACCTGTGGGAGCCAGGTACGAACTCACTCACATGTTAAGATGGTTTAGATTTAGCAATATCCTCCCCAAATCTTCTTTTTCACATCTTTATCTATCAATGAAGACCCATGATCCAAGATTGGCCTAACTCACCCTTTCAATGAATACTTAAAAAAAAAATTCTATCAAAATAAATACACACTTTATATCAAAAGATTTGTGCTCCGATGAAGTTTTTTTTTTTGTAAAGAAAAAATGTTCATTACTTTTCAAGATGATTGTTTAAAAAACTAATTTCCATTACATAGTTTAAGGTTCTATTTAAGTCAGGCCAAATTGGAACACCCTTAGCTTAAACTTGACTAAAACTTTTCATCAACATCACAGTTTGATAATAATCATATATTAGGTGAATCCCAACTATTGGACAATCTCTATTTCAAAAACTTGATAATGATAACAATTAATAGACACATAAAAAAATGAATGGGAAGTTAATTTCGAACTCTATGGTTAAGATACAAATATTTATTTAGGCATTAAGTATTAATAATTACGTCATAAACTAACAATATTTAGAGTAAAATTAATCTAACAAAGACCATTATAATTAATAAATAGAGATAAAAGAATTTGACCTATTCATCAAAGAAATGGCTTAACATAAAAAATTTAACCTGACGCTAATATTTTTATTACATTTTATGTTCAACCATCTCCCTCATATAGTATTAGCCTATATTAATTAACCCTTAATATTATGCTAGCTTATTTCTTAAATTATTAAGTTTTTAAAAAAGCATTTAAAGAAAAAATAATGAAGGTAATGGAAGAAGGCTATAATTTGAATCTAACATTAAAAAACACCAATCAAGAGTCATGTATTTTTGGTAAATTAATATGATTGAGTGATGAAAATAATAATAACATCATCTAATGTAAAATATATTTATAAATTTAAAATGAAAAAAAACAATAACAATTAAAAAAATGATAAAAAACCAACCATACTGCACAAAAAATCAAAATATTAAATGAAAAGAAGAAATCAAATAAAGAACATGTGATTTTTTTTTCAATATGAGAAATTTTATAATAGGAATGAGAAAAGTCTAAGATGTACTAAAGATAATAATATTAACACACATCATAACACAGTTTACCTTTTTTCCATAATGCATAGTTGATCAAATCAATTTAAAACAAAAAAAATACCAATATTAGTTTGATGCATTGGTTCAACAAACAAGGCACAATTTTGAAAATCATACAAAATTTTATATTGAATTCAAGTATTTACAATTCAATAAAAAAACTAATACATTTTACTATTAAGAATAATAAAACTATTTTTGGTAAGTGTTAAAGTATTTTTTATATTTTCCCAAAATAAATTAAATGTTAATAAATGTTAATTTGATTTTATTTTGGAAAAAATTGTTTTATTTTTATGAAAATAGGTGCTAGTTGATGTGATCTTTTTATGTTAGATAATAAAATGTTTCCTCGAGAACAAATTATTCTTAGTACATAAAATATTTTACCTATTAAATTTTTATAATAGAGAAGTGGTATGGAGGTTTTAGAATAAATATTAAAGGTTATGATATTATTGCTAAATTTAATATTTCCTTACTAATTGTATTATATGTGCAAAATTTTGAAGAGCTTCCCTTTTTGTGTGAAGTTAATGTGCAAATTTACGTGAGAAAATATACTATAAAAATTTATTTTAAATATGTTAATGTGTGAGAGATTACAAAGAAGGCAAAGGAATATTGAAAAATTTGTTCCCAAAAGTATTAAGATGGATATTTTCGGTACCAAAATTATAAAATCTTGATATTTATTAGTAAATGAAAAAGTATACAAGAAAAATATCTTTTACGGTGACAACATGACCATTATACATTTATAGGTTTTACATAATTATATTTATCATAGGTTAAACTGACTAAGTAACATATTATCAAATATAAATAAAAAATTAATTTATATTATACAAACTATATTTTTTTTCTTTTTCCTTGTCTCTCATTAACTCATTTCCATGTCTCTATCTCATCTTTGTATCTTCCATGACATAGCTTATAATTTTATCATTGAATGTGAAAATGATGAAAAATCAATAATTTTTAAAAGAAGATCCAATAATATAGATGGAATTTAGTTAGAATTGCAATCCAAAAGACAAAATGTCATAATTCAAATCTTGAATACATACAAAATAAAAATTTTATAGAATTGAAATGTATCACTACACAATAATATTGTGTCAACCAAAATAGATTCCCAAAATAAAAGAATACATACGTTCATACATACATACATGCATGCATGCATAGATACATAGAGAGGAAAGAGAAATAATAATAAGAAGAAACCTAAATCCTAGACATCAATGGCAAAGAATCATGCATAATTTCTAGGGAAACTTACAATCGCCCCATAAGGTTTGCAATAATATACAGTTTGTCCCTTCTATTTTTAGAAACCTACACTTTGCCACCTATATTTTTTACACTGTCTAATAACAACTTCTGAAACTGTATTTAAACTATACGATGGTCATCTTCCAGTAATTTCAATCTTTCCAATATTTTTCTTATAGTTAATAGACATTTCAAATTATCATTCTTTTCCTTTCTGTAAATGTATTTTTCACCTTGTAAATACATATTATTATTTTTTAAAATTCGGTTAGTTATGAAAAAAATATAAAAAATCTTAAAATTACTAGAACATTATTATTAGATAATTTAAATTACAATTTTAGAAGTTTTTTATGGACAATGTAAAGCAAAAGGGGGTAAAGTGTAGGTTTTTTAAAATAGAGGGGGCAAAGTGTATGTTAGACCAAACCATCGGGGCGTTTGTAATTTTCCCTAATTTCAATCTTTAAAAACATGATTTTTATCAAAGAAAAGAGAAGAGATGATTACATTTGTGTAGGGTTTGTAAGATTATGTTGTGTTAATATATACAGAGAAAAACAGGAAAGGAAAGATATTAATTTTCCAAAATAGGTTACATAACATATGGGTAATAAAATAAATAGAGTATTTACTTATGGAAGTTATATATTAAAAAAAATTGAGTTTTCAAATTCAATTGATATGTATAAATTTTGGAATTAATACATACTTGGCTTTCCTTTGAAATATCATGATAATTAAAAAGCAGAAATGTAACTTTATAGCTAATGAAAGGACAAAATTGGAACATCGGTGCAAAAAATGAGAGGCATGAAAATTATATTGCTTTAGTATTTAATATAAAATTTCATTCTTTCAAAACTTTTAGCATTGAAAAACAGTCATTCAATGTTCTTCCAGATAGGCCACCACATTGTGATAGTAACCGAAACAATAAAGATGTTAAAGATAAATTTTTTTAATCAAAACTTTGTTAAACAAGTCTTTTTCATTTTATTTGTTTTTTCACAAAGGCAGGGAAGCTCCATAGCCTTTTCCAACAGCAAGCTTTTCTTTATTTTGTTTTTCATAGAAGACGGAAGCTCCAATTAATTTTTATTCTCCAGCTTTATTATATAAAGAATTATTGTTCATCTTCACCAATTTGACAACATCAAGCATAAATCAATCCAAATATAGATCAAAAAGAGTATGGCCAAGTTATTTTGCAGCAGCATCACTTGTATGGCAGTTTTTTGCATCTTGCCACTTATGTTTGCATCAAGTATGTTTGTTGAAGATGAATTTAATCCAAATGGTTAGTGTTCTAAACCCCATCTCTATAAATCTTTACTTGTCTTTTTTTTTTTTTGCTATATTTATAGAATTAAGGGGCTTGTTATTGTTTCAACTTTATGATGAGGCGTTAGAGGTATCTCTTCATATGATATTCATGTTATATGATAAGCTTATGAGCCTTACTGGTGGTGGGGAGCCTTCTGATTATCTTCCATTGGAAATAACAGTTTTAAATTTTCTGGATGGTAGTATATATGGTGTAGGAGAGCTTCAAATCTTAGTTTAATGGCAGAAGAACAAGCAAGCTCACCTTAGATGATAAATAAAATATATAGGGCTCCAAATAATGGTGTGGAATCTAGTAACCTGAAGAGGTATATATTTAAAAATAATTTTTGTTTTGCTTTAGATGTCTCTGAGCCCCTACCTCTAAGTTTATAATCCATTTGATTGTGGTTTCATTTGCCTTTCATTTTCTCTTCTTTCTTATGTTGTATTGGTTGTCGTACTCTGACTTAGAGTTGGCGTAAGACCTCATGAGTTGGGTGCTTTAAAAGTAATCAAAGTAGAACTAGGAACTTTAACTGATGGTTTAAGTCTTATTTTTTTCTTTATCTTTTCAATTTGATATCACATATATGTTTAGTATCAAATCACATGTTTAGTAGTTTATCATATCATAAACATGTTGTGGAAAAAGATCAATTGATGCAGTTATTAACCCAAATATCTTAATTATCTAGTTGCAGCAAATGAAGAATCAATTGTGCCCCCTGTTTATGATTCAGATATAGTTGCAGGTCCTAATGATGAAGCTGCAACTATTTATGATTATGAAGTTCCTGAAATTATATTAGCTCCTGATGCTAATGGGTTTTCCTCCATGCCTCGAATTAGATTTTCCAATTTTGAAGAATGCATAGACTATGGTGCAGTTGGTGAATGTGAGAGCCAATTCTTGTGTGTTATGGCTTGCCGGGAAATCTTTGATTCAAGTCATGCATTTTGTATGCAATATCATAGAGTTCCTATTTTGGCTAGAATCGCAGCAGGTCATGTCCCAAATGATCAGGCTCCAACTCCATACGAATTAAAGTGTGTATGTTGCTCTGTGGCAAGGCCTGTTAATTAATTGGATAAAAAAAAATGCTACATCACTTCCAATAATAGAACTTAATGGCTATCTATTTACCTGTGCTTGTATGCTATATTATATATATGAATAATCATAATCAACCATACAAGCAAGGCTTATCTTACCAGGACAAGTTGTAAGTAGAGCCTTTTCCAGACTTAGTGACAGAATTTAATGATATGTGGTGCTTTGAATATATATTGGATTGTATAGTAACATCTTGTCCAAGTTTCATTTCATTATACAGATGCACAAAGGCACTTGTCTTAGTTAGCCCATTACTGTTGAAATTTGGTTGTGTGGATAAATTTTGATGAGGTGGAGGTCAGCTGTATTTGAAGTATAGTCTTCCTCCATATTGTAACATCTTTACAAGATTTCTTCTTCATCACAAAGACGACTATGGCATTAAAAGGTCTTGAGAAATAAATTGTTCCTTACTCCCTCTCATGGAAAAGTGATCTCTTCCAACCTAAAAAGTTTCATTTCTCTATTGTTTATTCATTCATGGAATACCCATTGGGTGTATTTTGTTGAAGCCTTTTGAGCATTGATTTGTACTGCACTAACGGAATAGGGGTGGTTAAGATAATTAAACTAGCAAAAGAAATGTTTAGATTAACTGGAAGGTAAAGCTGCCAATAAATAGTTTGTAAAGTTTCAAGTTTGTAGAAGAATTTTCCATTCCATTCATGTATGCACAAAGTCAATATATATATACAAAAGAGGCTCTAGAAGATAAAACCTTTAGTTATAGTAGGATAACACTCAAACTTATCTCATAATCAACTATACCCCTTATCAATATCTACAACTTATCAAAGAAAAAATATGTACATGTATGATAAAGAAAAAGATTAGGCTATCTTAACACGCCCCCTCAAGTAAAAGCATCCAAATTGTCTATGCCCAATTTGCCAAGCAAGAAGTAATGTTGCTTTTTGCTTAAGGCTTTGGTTAAAATATCTGCTGGTTAGAAATTGTTTAATATATGTTATGCCTCCACTTTTCCAGATGGCATTTTCCCTTGGACAAAGTCACAATCAATTTCTATATGCTTCGTATGTTCATGAAACATTTGATTCATGGCAATGTAAAGGGTGGCACTGTTATCACAGAACAATTGCATAGGAGAAAAGAATGTAGCCATACTAGCTAGCTTGTGGTAGAAGCCATTACATAGTATTCTGCCTTAAGGGAGAATTAAGAAACTATGACTTATTTCTCAGACTTATAGGAGAAAAGAGCATTACCAAGATGGATAACAAACCAAGTAGTAGATCAGCAAGTTATAGCAACTTGACCAATCCGCATCACAAAAACGTTTCAGAGCAAAATCACCTTGAGAAGGAAATAAGATGCCTTGCCTTAGTGTACCCATCAAGCAATGAAGTACATGTCGTGTAACATTAAGGTGGGCTCGATTTGACTACTGCTTGAATTGACTTAAAGGGTTAATGGCATAGGTGATATCTAGTCTTGTGATCGTCAAATAGATCAATTTCCTAACAAGTCAACAATAATTATTAGGATCCTCAAAAGGTTGTGCTTGCACTGATCCAAGATGATGTTGCCGTTGAAGAAGAAAATATGCTGGTTTGGATCCTAACATGCTCGTCTTGTCAAGGATGTCCAAAGCATTTTTCCATTGTGAAAGAAATATACCTTGGCTTGATTGCGTTGCCTTTAAGCCAAGAAAATATCTTAGCCTACCTAGGTCTTTGATGTAGAAAATGGTGTATAGGTATTATTTCAACTTTGTAATAAAATCCCCATCATTGCCTGCAATTATTATATCATCAATGTACACCATAACTACAACAAAATAGGTGTTGACCTTTATTGTAAATGAGGAAAAATCTGGCTTCGATTGTTGGAAACCATAAGTTTTCAATGCTTCAGAGAGTTTCTAAAACCATTTTCGAGGGGCCTGTTTAAGTCCATATAAGGACTTCCTCAACCTACACACATGTTTGTCATTAGGTGCCATAAATCCTAAAGGGGGTGTCATCTTACATCAAGTTAATGAAGCACCCAGTTTTTTACTACTGTCACTACTAATTGTATGAAAGTTTTTTAGTAATCTATTCCTTATACTTGATTGTAACCTTTTACTACAAGTCTCACCTTGTTTTGTTCAATAGTGTCGTCGACTTTGTATTGTATTTTGTAGACCCATTTTGAGCCAATTGGTTTTTTGTTTAGAGGTAATTTTCCCAACATCCATGTATGGTTTTCCTGTAAAGCCTCAACTTGCTTTTTCATTGCATCTATCCACTTGGGATCTTTGCTGGGCTTAAAAAAATTTTGTGCCTACTATTACTCCAAAATGGCTCCTAAAAAGGCTTAATAGGGAGCATTAAAATGAGATTATATAAGGTAATTACCAATAGGATGAGGTTTACTTGAGGATGTATGATTGGCATTTGATGGTGATGAGTTGTTCAATCGTTTAGATAGGAAGGTAGCTTTTTGGTTTGTTGCAGTCTAGGTTGCTTAATAGGCAACTGAGAGTCAATTTATTTTAACTTAAGTCAATTGACTTATATTTAATTTTACATCTTTTTTGCCTAAAACTAATTTCATTTGAAACTTAAAATTATGTAGATGCAATAATCCATTTGAAAGTGAATTTTCATGGTGTTAACTTTATTTGAATTTTTCTTTTTTTTAATGCCTTAAACTAGAAAAATTCATAAAAACTTAGTAAGATTACAAAAATTATATTTTCAATGAATTATTGCAGCTACATAATATTAAAATTTAATTAAATTAGTTTTGGGTAAAAAAATATAAAAATCAAAATATGACTTATATTTAATTTTACATCATTTTTGCCTAAAACTAATTTCATTTGAAATTTAATATTATTTAGATGCAATAATTCATTTGAAAGTGAATTTTCATGATGTTAATTTTATTTGAGTTTTTCTTTATTTAATGCCTTAAACTAGAAAAATTCATAAAAATTTAGTAAGATTACAAAAATTATATTTTCAATCAATTATTGCAGCTACATAATATTAAAATTTAATTAAATTAGTTTTGGGTAAAAAAAATATAGAAATAAAAATAAGGCATTTTGAAATCAAATGACTTAAGTTAAAATGAACTAAGTGTGAATTGCTTGTATCTCAGGTTTAGATATAGGTTCTTGTATTCAGGATGTTGAATCAACTCATCAAGAACAACAATCTTTTCGGCAGGGATTATTTTAACTTGCTTATCCTTGTGACTTGCAAGATCTTTAAAGGGAAGATATTCTTGTGAAAGATTACGTACCTTGATATAAGTGTGTGATGGGTCTCCAAGTAAAAAAATTTGTATCTCTTTTAGCCAACAGGGTGGCCGATGAATAAACATGGTTTTGAGCAAGTTTCAAGCTTTTCTTTAATTTTTGACTTGTCATGCACCTAAGAAAGACACCCTAATATTTGAATGTGATCAAGGGATACAGGCTTTGAAAATAAAATTTCAAACGAACTTTTGGTGGACAATTTGGATGAAGGCATATGATTTATAAGATGTGTTGCAGTCAAAATGGCCCTAGAATTTGTTAGTGTTATGCCCAAAAGCCAATCATGAGATGATTGTATTTTAGACATTGAGGCATGATATTTTATTGAGGTATTAATCCAGTAATTATGTTTGTTGCTCTGTTTCTGCGTAACGTAATAAACATAATTATAACCCTAGAATAATAATATTTTTAAATGTTCTTAGTCTAGTATTATCGTGGAGTGGGTTATAATAATATGTAAAAGACTAGCATATGTCGAAACTAATATAAGATATGTAGTCTACATATGAGTACAAGTTGGAGAACTTGTGTATTGGCCCGATCTACCATGAGAATGCTACATGGATCGTTATTTAAGTGTCACATGTGATTCTCGTAGTGATCATGTATATATAGTCCTTTGACCTAAGGTCATCAACATTCCCTACATGTGAGTCTCATACTTTAATACTTCCTTTTGTTGCTCGTAACTGAGTGAACTTGAAGGAAGTCATTGGGTATGTCATATATCATGTGGAGGGTTTTGTATGATGAAGATGAGATTTGTCCCTCCTATGTAACAGAAGTGATATATTCGGGCCCCTTAATAAAGTGAGACTAAGAAAATGCATAGCCATGATTGAATGACTTGATATATAATATCAATGTCATTAGTTTAAGTTAGTCTACTCAGTAATCAAGAAATCATAGATCGGGCTATACAAGAGTATCTTATGCTTGGTCTTGATATCTTGGATAAAGAGACAATGACATATACGGATAATGATCATAAAGCTTTAGTCGAATCACCGACAATCTTGTCACTTGGGTAGCAATGATATGTTGCTAGACACCGCTCATTGTTTATGACCATAAATGTGATTTAAGATCATTGTCAATATGATATGAGTCTATTAGGTCACACATATAGAGTCAATTGGATTATTTGAGTCCATGGGCTAATTTATTTGGGTTATGGTTTCATGATAATTTGTATTAATAATTGGCCCAAAAGTTGAGCCATTATTAAGCCTGAAATTAAACCTAATTGGATTAAGGCTTTGAAACCCATTAGGCTTGGGAGTTGAGTCTCACTATAAATACATCATATAGTGAGAAATTCACAGCTCTTGCCCTAGCCTCCCACAAAGGACAAAATCAGAAGAGTTCTGACAACCAGTTGCACTTTTCTCTTGTCATTCCTTAGAGGACGTAAGCTCGCACTGTGGGCGCAAAAGGAACGCATCTATCGGGATGTGGTGGAGGCATGGTGATCCCGAGAGGCTCATGTGGATACCATAGAGAGCTTGAACACGTCAACTGTTCAAGTTTTATGATTTGACTCAATAGTTGGATGAAAGATCTCAACTGAAATAGGTATAAAATTTTGAGCACCCGATTTATCTCGTTTTACTTGGATTCTAAAGGGTTTCGGTTATATTCTGCAGCACTTGCTTGGCTCCCAAAACCCTATAGAATTTAAAGGGTGGATGAACTTAAAAGTGAAAAGAATAAGCTACCTCAAGAATATGTCTGTGTTTTCTTTTGGCGACTTCATTCTGCTAGGGAGTATCAACATATGTTGTTTGAAGAAAAATACCATTTTCATTGTAGAACTTTTGCATGGAGCCAGTAATAAGCTCAAGTGCATTATCGCTTGTTGAGTTATCCTATCGAATTGATTTTGTATCATAGAGTTGAAAAACGTGAAATATTTGTCAGCCTCTGATTTATGTTTTAGCAAGAATGTTCAAGTGTCCAATTTCTTGATGGTGAACTTGTCTAGTTGAGGTTACATGGCTAATTTCTTGAATGAGACATGTTGAAGTCTTTTGTGCCACAAGGCTGAAGGTGAGTCAAAGATAGTTGCAGCAACAATTGGTTTTGCGATTCCTTTGAAGTAATTTAACCCATCACAAGTTTCACCTATGCCAATCAACTTTCTCAATCTCAAGTCCTATATTGCACAAAAATATAGAAAAAAAAATGGGAAAAAATGCCACTGAGTAGTTCAGACATTCAATAAGTCTGCCAACTGAAATCAAGTTACATGTAAAATTTGGCACATGCAACAGATTCTTAAGTTTTACATCTCCTGAAAGCTATACTCATCCATTTGCATGAGTTTCAAGTTTCATACCATTAGGAAGACAAATAGATGGTGAGATAGCATTAAGATATGAACCTTCGGGTGCATGAGATAACATGTACTCTATAGCTCCACTATCAATAATCTAATCAAAAGAAGATATAATACTCTTACTAGCAAAGTTGGCCATTGTACCCTAATTTTGGCTAGGCAACAAGGAAATTAATTGATTGTATTGAGCATGAGTGAGGGGTGATGGATTTTCGGAAGTCTCAGCCTTGGACTAACGAGTTGTGGTGACATTACTCACTATCCCTTTATTTTGTTTTTGTTTGCCTTCGTTTTTCTGTGGTTTCTCCTTGTTTCACCAATCTGGATATTCAATTAGTTTAAAGCACATATTCATGTTATGACCAGATTTCCCACAATGATCAAAGTGAAGATTTGCTCCCTTCTCTTAAACATAGTAACATTTTGGTGATTTCTTTCTTCACAACTAAGGAATATGCCTTACTAATTGTCAGTAAATGGTCTAAAATTTAGGACCTGATCACACCAAAATTTTCATTCAAACCTATAAGGAAACTATGTAGTTTCTCATGTTCTTGTTCGGCCAAGATAACCTTGGCTATGACACATATACAAGCAGGAACATTGCTATAGGTAGCTAATTCATCACACAAGCCTTTTAACTTGGTGAAATAGGCTGCAACAGATTGATGTCCTTGTTGCATCAATGCTATTTCTATTTTCAAGTCTTGTATGTATGGAGCATTACATTGAGAGAACCTCTCTTGAAGATTATCCCACATATCCTTTGCCAAATTGACAAATGCTACACTACTATGGAGTTTTCGGTGCCAAAGTGTTAAATAGGCACGAAATCACCAAAGAATTACATTTTCCCCATACCTGACTTTTCTTTGAATTATCGTTTGGTTTGTTAGGAGTTCTTTCAACAAAGCCCAGCTTGTGTGTTTGGCGCGAAGTGCATTCAACATCACATGTCACCATGTATGATAAATTTCACCTTTCAATTGGTTGCTCACAAGAACAATTCCTAGGTTATTTGATGGTCCAAAGTAAAATAGAGAAGGAGGATCATTTAATGGTGATAGTGGGCTTAAACTTGATGAACCAGAAGTTTTCCTACTCTTGCTCGTCATATTGGTCAAATGGTTGAGAATGGATGTTTGGGATCAAGCCTTGTTCTGATACCATGTTAAGTTTCAGGTTTATGGAAGAATTTTCCATTCAATTCAAGTATGCACAAAGGCAGTATATATACACAAAAGGCTCTAAAAAATAAAACTTCCAGTTACAGTAGGATAACACTCAAACTTATCTCACAAGCAACTACACCTTTTATTAATATTTACAACTTATCAAAGAAGCAATATTTACACGAATGATAAAGAAAAAGATCAGGCTATCTTAACAGAGGTAATTACCCTTTCGGCTCTAAACTACTAGCAACATATACCATCAACATTCCTAAAGCATTGTAGTATATGATATGCTTCAAAAGGTCTTTTTTTTTCAAAGGAAAAAAATAGAAAAATAAATTTAGATCAATGAGTTTGTCTACATCACTGCTTGCAACATTCACCCTCTTCCATATTATCCTTGTCTCAATATTTACCGCACTTCGTACTGCCATTTCAAGATCGATAACTATAAAGTAGATTTGACTCAACGCAAGCCTTTATGGCCAAACAAGGGAAGCAGGGAATGACATTCTATGTCTGTTTCTAGTTTTTCTTCTTTGGTGCGAGGTATTTGCTCTAGCAATATTCAAATTTATTGATTTTGTGGCTAGATGATTTCACCGGGTTCTAATTGCTTAATTTCTGGGGGCTTCACTTCTGATCTCTGTAACTTGGCTTGATCTCTCTTATTGTTGCAATTAGTTATCTCAAGAACTGCTCGCAAATAGTGGAGTTAATGACGCATTTACAAGGGCGAATTGCTAGACCGCCAGGTTATCTTTGTTGCAGATAAAATCATTATCCTCGTTGTTATTTTACCATTCTCATTCACATCTTGTTCGTTGTTGCCCCTCCTACAAATGGAATTGGCATGTCCATAAGTCCCGAATGGCATTGACGATTGACACAAGATTGAGGAGGTGGTGGGCCACATAGAAAGTGGTGCGACAGCCCTACTTTCTCCTCACTTTCCATGGTACCTCTATCCAGGGCAATAAATGAATTGAGCGAAAAAGAACAGACTTTATTCGTGTTCATTCCTTTTAACTTTAAACAAATATGAACACGAGTAATAAACAAATACATTTTTTCTGTTCTTATTCATTCATAAATAAATAAATTTATTTGTATTCATTTGCTAACAATAACAATGTTGCGAACCAAAAGAACATAAAAAATGAACGTGTTTATGAACACTGTTAAATGAATATGTTCGTGAACCATATAAACAAATGCATTCAGAAAAAACATAAACAAATAATTGAACAAATGAACAAAAATGAATATTAGGAATAAATGAATTCACAAAAAAAATAAATAAATTAGTATACAATTGACCAAACAAACAATGTATATAAGTGAATAATAACTGAACTGTTCATTAATGTAAATGAATGAATGATACTTTCTTTATATTTGTCTATTTAATTGAATAAATGAATAAAAAAGACTCCCATCAAAATGTTCTTGAATAGTATACTAAAGTCCTACCGCTTACACTCTAGGAACGTCGATCCATCCACTGGCTTTAAGCTGACTAGAAAATTCCACATCACCATCATCTTGACGGGATATACTTGTTTTAACAGTATATCTAATCATTTAATTGCTTAGTCGGGGGATTGGACCGACTTGATGACATCAGTGGGTAATTTATCCTCGTTTAACATCTTCAGGTGTTGATTTGGTCTAAATTAAAGTTGCATGGGCCAATTCAGTTGGGCTAAACTATAAACATTAATGGTTTATTTGCAATTTTTTACATCCATACATGGATTAGTTTTAGATGTTCCGAAAAATTTATACTAAACAAAGTTAAAAAAAAAAAAAAGATAAGTTGCTTGTGGCGGATCCATGTAAACAAATAGGCACACGGCCTCACTATTTTCTAAAGTTTCAGCGTAGGGCTGTTTTGGAGGAATACAAGGGTGCTGCCAGTTCCTTACGAAATGAACTGCATCTTCTCTTTAGTCTTGTTTTCATTTCCATTCTGATTACAAAATAAAAATTACTAATGAAAATTAGAAAAATATGAAAATTTCTAAAAATATAAAATTTATATACTCACTTAATCCTTTTTTAAATTTTACTGTATTATTCCCACACTTTCGAAGCAATAGTGGAACATTAAACCTTTCACTGTCTCAATTAATATTCAGGCCCTCCCTGCTCTCTTTCTCTTCTAACTTTTAAAACACTATTTTGCAATGCTTCCATGTGTAAAAAAATTTTGCATCTGCAACATTAGACTGGTCATGATGATAGCTGACTTTCCACAACAAATCAACTCGTGCCATATAAAATTTCGCACAAGTGTTTGTACAATCCAACTTTATACTTGGCAAAATTTGCATGGGTATGCTCTGATCTAGATTGCATATTGATTTTAGTATTAGACGAAGGTTGAAGTCAATGGCGCTATAATCAGATACGGCATTTACCTAGTAACAACTAGTTACCATGTACCGCACAATATATTTTAACATTTTTAATACTAACATCACTAGATATATTGTATCTTTAAATTATACATATACTATATGGTATACCGCATTACATGTTATTACCTAGTTTTAAAAATTTTAAATATTTCTTTATGATAAAAAAAAACTTAATAAAATATTTTTTTTTACCTTTTTATCTTTATTCTAATAGTTTTCATCATAATTTTCATGATATAAAAAAATAGATATGAAATAAAATATGATATTTTATGAAAACATAGAAATGGAATATAAGACTTAAGTAAATATTATTCAACAAAAAATAATTTACACATATTATTCTAAGGTTGTAATTATGTTTGATTATGTCACATAGAAAACATATAATAAAAACTATTACTGGATTAATGCCTTAAATGTCTTTGGTTTAGTATTATTATGGAGTGAGTTATAATAATACATAACAACTAGCATATGTTGAGACTAATATGAGATACATAGTCTACATATGGGTACAAGTTGAAAAACTTGTGTACTGGACCGACCTACCATGAGAACGCTACATGGATCATTATATAAGTGTCATAAGTGATTTTCAGAGTGATCATAGTATATGTAGTCTTCTAGCCTAAGATCATCAAAGTTCCCTACATGTGAGTCACATACTTTGATACTTCCCTTTGTTGTTCGTAACTAAGTGAACTTGAAGAAAGTCATTAAGTATTTCACATATCATGCGAAGGGTTTTGTATGATCAAGATGGGATTTGTCCCTCCTATATAACGGGAGTGATATCTCCGGGCCCCTTCATAGAGTGAGACTTAGAAAATGCATAGTCATACTCGGATGAGTTGATATACGATATCAATGTTATCAGTTTAAGTTAGTCCACTCGGTAATCAAGAAACCATAGATCGGGTTATATGAAAGTGACATATTCCATGTCTTATACTTGGTCTTGATATCTTAGATAAATGGACAATGGCATTTATGGATAATGATCATAAAGGTTTAGTCGAATCAACGACTATCTTGTCACTCAAGTAGCAATGATGTGTTGCTAGACATCGTTCATTACTTATGATTATAAATGTGATTTATGATCATTACCAACGTGGCAAAAGACTATTGGGTCGCACACATAAAGCCTATTTGGATTATTTGAGTGCATATGCTACTTTATTTGAGTTATGGTTTCAGGAAAATTTTGTATAAATAATTTACCTAAAAGTTGAGCCATTATTAAGCCCGAAATTAAACCTAATTGGATTAGGGCTTTCAAACTCATTAAGCTTGGGAGTTGAGTCTTACTATAAATACATCATATAATGATAAATTCACAGCTTTTCCCCTAGCCTACCTAAAGGGGATGTCCGGTAGTGAAATCAGAAGAGTTCTGAAAACCAAGTGCACTCTTCTTTTGCCATTCCTTGGAGGACGTAAGCTAACACTATGGGCGCAAGAAGAAAATTGCATCTGCCGAGGAATGGACAGTGGAGGCCGTGGTGATCCCAAGAGGTTAGTGTGGATACCGTAGAGAACAAGCTTTTTTTGAACACCCACATAATCAACTGTTCAGGTTTTTACTGATTCGACTCAACAATTAGTTTGTTCGTGGTGAAAGAAAAAATCTTCAACCGAATTAGGTATGAAAATTTTTGGAATAACCCCCCCTGTTTTTTTTTTTGCTCCTGACCACCCACAACCAACCACCCCACTGTTTACCCGCGTCCCCCCCCGTTTCCCGGCACCCCACCCAATCCCGCACTGCTTAGATCCTAGAGGGTTTCGGTTATATTCCCACTGTTTGTAGCTTGTTTGGCTCCCCCCGAAACCCTACACTCCATCCGATTTCTCCCATCACCAGCGTTGCCGTCATCTGTGCCCCTCAACTTCCACCAAACCCCTCATCTTCTTTACCTTCGAACAATGGTATCTTCTTCACTTTTCCCAAGAGTTCATCGGCCGATTTTTTGGTAAACCACCTTACAAACTGCAGGACCATACCGGCAGTTTTGACCTCCACCCTCTGGTTCTGAGGCTAAACTTATCTAACAACAAAGTCTAGAAATATTGTCCCTGCAAATCATTCTGTTCCCTAACCAAGGCTTCACTCTTGGTCGAATAATTCACCATGTTGTTTGGTGATGGATGCAACTTTAGTAACTTTTTCGCTTGCTTTGCAAAACGAAATCCCATGGGCTTATATCTGCAGAACAAATTAGCAATGATTTGACATGAAAAAAAATTTACCAATTTGTCCCATTTGGGCCAGAAAGAACACAACCCCCCATATCAAAATTTTGACACTAGTCTTATAAAAAGATCTGACCCAGGCCTTAACAAGTTGTTCTTGAATGAATGGCATATGGGAAACTTACGCCCCGTTTTGGTTTGGAAGAGAATAAGCGTTAAAATCTCACATGATCAACTAGGGATTTTGGGCATGGAGCCTTTGCTTTTAGTGGAGTTCGCAGTCTGACCCCTGCTCCGACGGAGTGAAGCAAGGTTTTTAAATGAATCCACCAGTTTTGGAACCGAGGTTTTTGGATCATGAATCCACTTATGATGTTTTAAGAAAAACGGTTAAGTTTGGAGCTTCATAGCTCCTAGCACTAGTTGAGTAATTTGTTCCATCATTTCACTTGTGTGTTTCACTCTCCAATAATTCGCCATTTTTGTGTTTTGCCAATTCAAACGAACAACTAATCCTCAATCTTTTCCCCTCGTTGATTCATTGCGTTCACCGATTCACCGATTCATTGCCTAACTCTGTCTCGTTGTTGCATCGACTCGTCTTTCAATAACTCTTAGGGTTATGATCATTATGGCTTTTGACCACTGATCCTCGGTCTCCTTCCCTCATTGATTCAGACGAGCCGCTGACCCTAGGTCTTTTCCCCTCATTGATTCATTTTGTTCGCCGATTCATGGATTCGTTGCCCAACTCTATCTTGTTACTATGTCGACTCATCTTTTAGTGAATCCGCCACCGTTCCCACTTTTCCACGGTTCCACTAGGTAATTTCAAGACCTGGTGTTTTGTTTTTCTCATTCTATTTATGGGTTTAAACCATTATGTATAGAGTTTAAGGTCTGCTAAATAAAGCTTTCTGATTTTCCTATCATTAGAGAATAAGATTTAGTGTAAATCAGCAAAAGGCCGAAAGCCACTATGATTTATCTTCAATATATCTCATTAAAGTTCTCCCGTCATATGCCTCTTTTAGTTCACCAAAGAATCCGCTGTTGAAGCCTTGATGGGCTTCGTCTTCTGCTTCATTCAAGATTAGTTTTAATCATAGAGAGAATGAAGTCTGTAAAGACCAAAAATAACAATGGATTTGAGATAAAATTGATATGCAGAAAAGATAAAGTAGATCTGAAGGAAGAAGGCGAAAATAACTGAAAAATAGGGGAAAAAAAAAGGCAAAATGTAGGCACAAGTGAGAAAGTAAAGTTAGAAGCCAAGTGCCAATTAGATAACATGTAGGATTGTTTAATAGGGCAGCTAGGCACACAAGCCAATGATTGCCAAAAAGGAAAAAATTAATTCCTAAGTGTTTGAGATGGCAAAGGGCAGTAGAGGAGGCCAAATTTGAGGCAAGGAATTTGTGTGCTCTTTAGTCTATAGCCTTTTTGTGTCTCCCAGTTTGACATCTAAGTGCTAGCATTATTGCTGCCACCATATCATTGTTTATGAATCGGATGATTATACAAATTAACTTTTTATTGAATCCTCTTGTCTATATTTTATAATCAGTCAAATGGCTACATTGGGTGGCTCATTAGTTTCAAAAGTCGAGTTTGAGTAGTTTTGTTTTTTTTTTTTTATTAAAAAGATTAAATATATTTCCATTCATTAAAATTTGGTATTATACCCGGTTTCTTAGTAGCCGCCGTATCTCACAGATAACTGATTGAAAGATACCTTTAAAAAACTTTGGTGTCCAAGGGCATAGAGTGAGGTTTTAAAACACAAACTTTGTAAATCCAGAGATTATACTTACTTTTTTTTGTTTTTTTTTTTAAGGTATGGGAAAAATGACGGGACAATCATGGAAGTGGTGGTGGCAAAAAATATATAGATTTTTTGGGTTAGGAAAATTTTTGTTGGAATTGAAATTTTTTACACATTTTTTTGTTGTAAGCATTGCATGATCGCTTGCCTTCCTG